>JABFFI010001422.1:0-12731 GCA_013623725.1 Fusarium robinianum
CGCCCGTATCCCCCGTGCCGGCTCGGAGTGTCCCTCCCCCCCTTTTTTAGCTCATCGGGATTCCATGCGCTAAAAAGGATTCCCAGGTTTCCCTGTTAACAGGCGAGCTGAGCCTCTTTCTTTTTTACCCTTCAATAGTGTCCGATGCGTTACATCTAGCGTTGTCATCATGTGCTTTCCGTAAGGACGACTCCTACGAAGCTGGTGTCCATTGCATGCACGGCACTTGTATGGATGGCGCTGATCCCAAAGCTCGTGTTTCACCGTGATGGCATGCCCTCTACGGAGTACCTAGGCACATATCCCCGTATTCCAAACGCTTTTTTGGTACAAAGTATGTATGTACTCCCGTACCCACAACGCATTGCGACGTCCACGCAAGACATGGCTAATAAATTGTCTGATCTTGGCGGGCGGAACTTGATGTCTCGGGACGAAATATCCCTTCATTTCCTGGCGGCGCTTCAGCCTGTGCAATTTGATGTCCAGGCCGCGTTGACCTCCGACCATGCCTGCCGTCCTCAGCCTAGGTACTGTCATGTCGTGTCACAATGTCACGGTGAGATCGTCGCTGGTGGTTATTGTAGGACCAGACACCATCAGACATGGCATCGCGTCACAACTAGATACGAGCGATCATCCAGGGGGGGGGGAGGACTGATTGATTCTCTATTTAGTTTCCCGATGGCCCGTTCGTCAAGGTCGCCACTCATGGCATTCAATACCTACTCACTCATCCATCCATTCATTCATCACTCACCAACATCAAACCACTCCGCACGAGATCAGAGACCAAATGTGCAACATTGCTGCTGGCTCACCATAGAGCCACAAACAGCCGACCATACCAATTCGGCCCTGTCGATAGTGACACGTCATCCCAGCATCGTGGCCAGCAATGGGATTCTTTCTCTTATCCTCTTTTGTCGGCCATCGATACTTGAACTCGATGGTAGATTAAAAAAAAAAAATCAAGACTCCTATCAAGTAACTCACATGCACCATCTCCATCTAGTAGGTACAGTGATGCGATTGAAAAAGAAGTCAAAGTCCTCCGATTTTTTTATTTTTTTTTTCATCATGAGTGAATGACATGGATGATGATGGATGCTCACACACACTTCACTTCACGCACGTTGGTCCGGAGTAGGTAATATTTGTAGGTACTTAGGTAGGTACGCACCACCTACCAGTTGAGAAGCGGCACGTGAATGTTCCGTTTGGGTCCCAACTGCGAAGCTGCCTGCCTCTTGCCGTGCTGCCACTCATTGCCGATAGCTAGGTAGGCTGTCTGCTGCTGTTTGCTGTGTGCACTCCTGCTCTATTCAAGAGACGGATTGAGAAATAACCCAGAAAAAAAAAGATTGCGTTGGTGGTGATTATCATATTGCCATCTCTCTTTTTTTTTTACCCATCTTTTTTTCTTCTTTCTCTTTCTATCCATTTTTTCTGCTTCTTCTCATCATCTCTCCTTTCCTTTCGTGCCGAGAGGAAAGAGCGCATCGCATCGCAAGAAAAAAGATGAATTCTCTTCAGTAAGTTCAACCAACGACGAAGGGGCTAAGCCTCAGAAAAAGGAAAAACAAAGTCGGCCGAGTTGAGCAGCATTCGCTTCAACGTGATGCTAGCGAATCTCGATAGATATTACTAGAATATCCAACCCCAACCTCCCCCCCCCCTGCTATTTCAATCGAGATGGATAATAATATAGACTGACCTTTTGGCCCGCTATTTTCGACATTTCTCTAGGACCCAATTTGTACGTTTTCTGAAAGACTTGGCGGACAGGTATGGATGGATCCATGCCTCGAGCAACTCCATGTCCATCTTGCCATACCTATACAAAAGAAAAAGAAAAAGAAAAAGAAAAGAAAAGAAAAACCAGTTGCCGGTTCATGTCGTGCTAACATCGTGTCAAGGTATCTGGCGCTTCTGCCCACCAGACCGCCGGCGTATACGTCTCGCAGGTCGAGTATGACAGCCTCGTCCACGTTTCGAGGCAATACGGTACGATATTTACTCGAATACCCTATTCCTCACGGCGCTACCCCCAATTCCACTCGCGCCGCGGAGCTGTCGTGCTTCTACGCCAAGTGTCGTAATTTCTAACTCATATGTCGTGTAGCATGCTTGCGACAGAACCTCCTCCGAGGCGGCGTTGACGAAGCTACTATTGCTGTATGTTTTACTGTCCCGGGTTCTGGAATCATCTTCAAGCCAGTTTTGTTTTGAGTGAAAAGAAAAAGAAAAGGGAAAAATACCCAAGTGGTGATCACGTAGATGGGTTGGGAGACATCAAGGACAAACCATCTTGCACTCACTTTCATCAACGGCAACTCTGCTTAGCTGCCAACCACTTCAACATGGCCAAAAGCTGACCCAGCTCCAGCTTCTGAGCAACCCAAATTCGTCCCCTGAAAACACCAAGCCGTCCAGCGTTCCGCAGAATACGGCCCACGTTCAACAACAGTCTTCTCAGGGAACCCAGCAGCACGGCGCCGCATCCCACAATAAGCGCGGTTCTGCCAACCATCACGAGTTCTCCGAATGGGCCGGTTCCAACGCAGACACCCTCTCCGAAGGCGACTTTCCGTCCCCCGGGTCCCCTCATGAAGCCTGCGGTGCTGACCACGAGTCTGGCCACAACGACTACTCGGCCCACGATGACCCCAGGCCCCGTCTTGCTCGCACCGCTACTAGGTCGATTCAGCTCATGAACCTGTCTGGGGCTGTTACCCATGCCGACATCACTGAGGCTATCCGTGGCGGCCCCCTTTTGGAGATCTACCTCCGGGCCCGGGAGCACACTGCTACTGTCTCTTTTGTCCATGAGCGAGACGCCAGAGCGTTCTTCGAGCACGCGCGGAAGTACGACTTGTACATCAACAACAAGCGGGTAAGTAGTCTTGTTCCCCCTCAAGCTTCTATCCCTGGAACCAAGTGCTATGCTAACCTAGACACCGCAAAAAGGTCGAGGTTCGATGGGCTGAGCGCCAGTTCGTCCTCCTCGGCCATGTATCGTACAACATCAACGGTGGCGCGACACGCAACTTTGTCATCCGCAAGTGCGATCCCAACCATACTGAGGAGTCCATCCGCGATGACCTCGAACACGTCCATAACCTAGTTGTTATCGATGTCGAGTTCATCAAGGGCGACTGCTTCATCCGCACCAACTCGGTCCACAACGCCATGTTCGCTCGTAGTTGCATGCTGAGCCGAGTGTATGTCAACCAGCGCCCCCATCATCTCTAGACTAGATTCCAAGCTGACCCGTATCCAACACATAGCCGCTACAAGGGCCACCGAATCCAGTGGGCTCCTGACGAGTGCGCCCAGCCTCTCGTCGACCCCCCTCCAGTCCACCATCACTCCATGGCCCAGTCCCAGCCCCCTAAGCTCCAGCGCGCCGTGTCCTCCCCCCTGGGCACGTCCAAGGACCGCACCGCGAACCGGTTCCAACTGTTGAACCTTGACGACGATAACGATGACGACAGCGATGACTTTGTTTCTCACTAGTAGACTTGATCCCCGTGGAAGCACTCCCTATCCGGCTATTCGGGAGGGGGGAGTGGAAGCCAGGAGGGGGCGGCAGATGTGTTGAAGATACCCAAGTCCGCAATTGTGCCTGAGCCTGTTTGGGTTCGTCGTATCTAGCTGGCTAGTAAATGAATTCAGTATTTACTCTGCATCAGCAACCCGGAGTTGGGGACCATGCCATGCAAGAGCTAACAATCTCATCCTCTCGACGAGAGTGCCTGTCCAATGGGGTTATGATAGTCGGTGCTTGTATTGGAATTTCTAACACTCTTGGACCGAGGGGAGGTGATTGGGGGAACTGGGAGGTCGGAGGTTGGCAGGCGGTGATGGGCGCGGGAGTCTAGTCGAGGAGGATTGTCAACCCCTGAACTTAGCCCGACCATACGTCCGAGACTCTTCAGCCAAGAAGGCGTGAGTGACGCACATTTGAATAGATACCACTAACTTGGACAACCATCCACCACCTTCACTCAGCTACAAAACTCACTCTTGTTCCCGCGCCCGGATAGATGCCACCATCTCATGAGAATGAACCCGTACCCTACAGTACGGGAGAGGACACTCAAAGTCTTCGGCACTAGGAAACATAGATGAGGCAGGACGCTACGAGGACCAGGTTCAAGGGTCTTGACATAGACAAATACAGGGAACTTATCATGCCTATGTGCCTAGGCAGTCGTTGGAGGGTGGTTGTTGGCTGACGGAAGATAACCTGCTCGACTACCAACATTGATATTCACAACGCCAAGAGAATACTTAGATGCGCTAACTTCGCTAGTATTTTGTAAAAGCAACCGCCAACTACCTACTAAATTATCTTACGTACGACTCGATCCCCATTCAAAAGACTCCTCCGGCCGTTAAGATGCCCCATGATACACGCATAAAAACATGCACAAACCACACCCACACAGACACACACACATACGGCGCTCAGCTCCACCTATGCCTCCGTCTATTGACGGTTGACGCTGTTGGTCACGGACTGCAGATAATCCAACAGGAAAGTCCGCTCTGCCGGGGAGATGGGAGTCTGACTGCCTCGCCTAGAATGCGCCACACTCCCAACTCCCGCCTCGCCAGTCCCGGGCACGAGAGATCCAAGTCGAGATCTCGGCGGCTCCATCACTGCTTCCTTTCCTTTGCCTGCCTCGAGGCTCGTGGGCGAGGGTTGCTTTCCGAAAAGAGACAGGAGCTGCCGTTTCTGGTCCGCCCCTGACTCGGGACGTCGGTTGGAAGGTCCATGAATTGCGTAAGTCGACGAAGGTGCAGGGCTTGCGGCCAGGTGCCCAGGGGCTACGCGGGGCGAGGCGTGAGACACCTGAGGAGAGCCCACCAGTTGCCCATCAAGTCCCAAGAATGGCTCGTGTTGACCTCTCTGGAGAATACGAATAGGCTGTGCCGGCTGGGATGCAGGAGTGCCCTGTCCAATGCTCTGATTTCCCTGGCTCTGTTCCTGGGCCTGATCACCCTTGACAAACATCCCAAGAAGAGCAGACCGATGATTATCAGCAGGCGGACTAACCTTGGAGCCTGGAAGCTCCTTAGGACTCGGCTGGGAACGGTCTTGGCTGGCCAACATTCCAACGAGATGGGCCGGGAGTTGCGGAGCACCAGAGTTTCCATACCCAGGAGCTTGGTTCTGAGATGCATACCCTGGACTCGAGACCTGTGGCTGTTGCGTATTTTCCTTGAATGTCTGGGCAGCATTGCCGCTCTTGAAAGCATTTAAGAGTGCCATAGACTGACCAGCTAATGGGGCTTGCCGCGGGCTGTTGGCAAGCATGGGGGCCTGACCCTGACCAAGTCCCTGATCCGGCACACCATACTGTGGTGCTCGCTGAGCCTGAGGCATCTGAGGCGCTTGTGGATTTGCAAAAGACCCGGGTGCCGCCGCATAGTTGATCGGGGCGCCTTCTTGGAAAACGCTTCTGTTGAAGACGGATCGTTGCACCTGGGGAGGCAACGGTTGAGGGTGCACCAGAGGCGCCTGGTTGTTCCCATACTGAGCCTTGAGACTTGGAGGATACTGTTGAAGAAAGGGCTCGTTAATCTTGGTAGCTGGCCCGTACCAAGACGATTGGTTCGGTAGGTAGGGGAAAGACGGAGGGGGTTGCTGAGTGTTGATGGATGGCATGTGGTGGTGGCTTTGCTGGTGATGAGGATTCCCAGGCTGAGGCGCCTCTCCAGCGACCAGTTCAAGAGGGGTATGCGGGTTCTGAGTGCCGTGCTGCGGACCAGATGCTGAGTTTCCGCCTTTGGCCTGCAGGATTGACAAGAGGGCGCTTCCCTTATCCTGTCCACTCCCTGTATACTGCTGAGTGGCAGCTGGCGCCGGTTGCAGACCTGGGATTTGGAGGCCCTGTGTCGGCGGTTGAACCTTCAGGAGTCGTTGCAGCTCCTGCGTGGCACCCTCTAGGGTCTCCATTGCCGGCGTGTGGCCCAATGCCTCTGTTCCTGTATCGGTCTGAGTCCACGCGTCCTCCTCCATGTGGACCTCATCAACGGGATGATGGGGATACGAGCCGCTGGCAACTCTTCGGGCATCGAGCTTCTTCTGCGAGACAACCCATTTCTTGAGAGGCACAAGGAACGGCGCCACCATGTAAAACTTGTTGGCGTTGGGAACGGCGATAGCTTGGTTAACCTGACCGTTCTTTCGGCGGAAAGCGGGCAGCTCGGACAGCTTGTACCACTCAATTTTGCTGATTTCCTTGCGTGTTTTCGGCTCAAACTTGGTGTCCATCGGTACGTCGCGAAATACGTAAAGCCTCATATGCTGTTCCCGCATCGCGATTTCGATGTACTTGGGTTTGGCCTCGGTTGGCACAAGTCCGGCGGCCCGGAGATCCAAACCCGTCTCTTCGTAGACCTCTCGGATAGCGCAGTCCAGATCATCCTCGTCCTTGTTGATCTTCCCCCTGGGGAAACTCCAGTTGGCACCTTTTTTCCATCCTTTGACCAGAACAGTCGAGTCCATGGCCTCGTTTAGCAAAATAGCGCCACGGACCGGAATTCGGGTCTTGTACTCCAGGAACTCCTCGAAAGCTTTGGTGTGGTTTTCGACGGAGAAGGACGCGAGGAGCGGACAGTGTTTAAAAATTCGGAGGCAGAAGGTGCGAAGAGACATGGACGGGAGGGTCGGGTCGAGGGGACGGATAAAATCCTCGTAAAACCACTGGGCTTCTTCGACTTGAAAGCATATTCGTGCTACAGATGAGAGGTCCTCTTTAGGGAGGTTGATGATGAAGCGGACGCAAAGGTCGTCCAACCCTGAGACCATCATTGTTAGTTCCTGTCAGCGCCTCCTCGATGGTCGCCATCACGTACAATCTTCTAACTGCATCTGTGATCCGGCCATGGTGGTTGATTTCCCGAGCCCATGCTCTGGTTGAATGTGTTTGTGTCCGTGACTGTTTTTTCTTGTCTTTTACTTCAGGACTTTGCGAGGCGATGTTGGGAGTGTAGCTGCGAGGGATGGCCGACCATGGTTGAGGGCGCGACGAACGAGATGACGCAAAGAAGACTTGCGACAGGCGAAAAGACGCGCGCGTGGCCGTCGTGATCGCAAGCGACCTTGGGTGGACGAGAGAACCGCACGAGTTGGAAGCACGCGCAGTGAAACGGCGTCCGTCTAGGGTGCGGAATGATGGTGTAAGAGATGCAGAGGCGGAGAGAGCTTAAGCATAGGTAGGGGCAGTGAGAAGTTTGGTGATGTTATCGTCAAGTCCGAGACCATCTCACCAGACGAGCCAGATCATTTGGACCCATCGCACCTGCCCGCGGCATAAGCCCAACGCACCGGGGCGGGAGCTGCCACACGCCGCCAAGCCACAAGGGGAAACCCCTCTCGCCACATGCCAGCTCATGCATCGTGGCGGTGCAAGAGCCTAGACTTTCACATCTCAACAAGAGCTCCCCCCATCAAAGAAAAGCTCCCTCCCTCCCCCAGGTTTTCTAGTGAATGCAAAAGAGAAAAATCGCCACAACTGGCTGGTTTTCTTGGAAACGGCCATGATGCTAGTAGTGCATGCATGCCCGTATGATCTGCACTGCATGAGTAGGCGTTTTCCGACTTGACTTGTTGAGCCAGTTAGACGGACTTTCCAAGGCCTGGAGCCCTTATGGCATCGCCGAAGGTAGGTACATGCTACGACATCTGCTGGAGCAGAAAACGACGGCAATTACATCATGGCGCAAGTCTCATGGGCTCCCTCACTGCACCCATCCCACCCATAGGAAAAAATACAAAAAAACCGGTATTCGCACCATAACTGTTATTCATGCTGGCTTTGTCTCTCTGTGTGCGCACCTACAGTGAAAAAGGCTGGAATTCCACTCTTGAGGAATTCATTCTTAGTCTCTCCCTCCGTTTGTTCTGTGCCATCTTTCCCACTGGCTTGCACAACCATTATTCAAGAAATACCTATCTGTGGCAGCCCATACCTACCAAGACAATCAACTACGACGAACGCCTCGACGGATGCCAACCACTCGCTGAAAGCTTCATATACAACGAAGCAGAGTCTTCTAAGCCTTTTTCTTCTTTCGTCCTCGCCCTTTTCCCAACAGTCATGGCGTCAGCAGTCGCAAAGATCTTTACGAAAAAGATCCTGGGAGAAACGATACAGAACAAGTTCGGAACTGAGGTATGAAACCCCCATATCTACGAGCCAAGACCGGCACTCACAATCCACAGGATCCATACTTTGAGCATGTGCCGGCGACCCGCCTCAACGGAAGATCAAATGGCAGGGTCAAGAAGCGCAAGAAGGCCCTTCCGCCGGGCATTTCTCAACATGATGCCAAGGTCTTGACCAAGGTGAAGCGCCGAGCATATCGTCTCGACTTGGCCCTCTTCAATTGCTGTGGTATTCAGTTCGGTTGGAGCAGCGCTATCGGTCTTGTGCCTGCGTAAGTCATCCATCCACCTTCCAGCACTGCTCTTGTCAGTTGCATAAATGACGATGCTAACATTCGACCTCGATAGGATTGGTGATGTCTTGGATATGCTCATGGCGCTCATCGTCATGAAGACATGCATGCAGGTGGAGGGCGGCCTGCCCAAGTCCATCAGAATCAAGATGCTCTGGAACATCATGTTCGACTTTGTTATTGGACTCGTGCCAGTCGTGGGCGATCTCGCAGATGCCGCCTTTCGGGCCAACACTCGAAACGCCGCCATTCTCGAAGCGTATCTGCGTGAACAGGGGAAGAAGAATCTGCGCAAGGCCGGGCAACCAGTGCCAGCGGTCGATCCCAGCGATCCTGACGAATTCGACCGAATGCAAGGGACGGATTCGCCTCCAGAGTATATTTCGAGCCCGCCATCCCGGAACGAATCCATGTCAGATCGCCCTCATCGGAGCCGAGATGAGTATCAAGGTCGGCACCCGAGCGAGCCCGAGGCGGCACGAGTTCGCGATGGTCGTGGCTTCTTTGGCGGCAGAGGCAGATCCCGGCCGCATGATGTCGAGATGGGCGAGGCCAACCCCGGCTCACGGAGGAACCATCACAGATCGCAGCGTAGAAATCGCCACTGAATGACCGGAAGTACGGATGTATGGATCAATGAAGGGAGAAAGACGAGCGTGAATGAGTCAGAGACATGGTTAGAGATTGGACGTGGGCTGAAAACAGTCACAGTTCTGGGATTAGGTTTCTCTGCTATTATTCCGCGCGGGTCCGTCATGGCGTCGGGGCGCATCTGGAACGTACATTGTATTTAATAACGTTGGACGGGGTATACGAAGTAAGACACGAATTGAAACCGCAATGAGAAACGAGCCGTTCAGAAGCATCGACAAGCAGATTTGGAGAGTGGATATGTCATGTATTGTGTGGGTCTTGAATGTCAAATCAAACCGTGGAACAGGATCTGATAAATTTCCTTGGCAATTTCATCGACCCAGCAACTGGATGTGGCGGAATCATGAAGAAGCAAAGCTCCAACACGGCGTGGAAACCACTCCATAGCAGCCTGAAGCCGTCCACCGCTGATCCCCCGTCTATTTCGTTGATTGGGCTAGACTGGGACTGGGCTGAACTCAGGACTGAGTGCGGTATCCCGGTTAAATTTTGCGCTGTTTGAGAATTGGGAAATCGCGGCAACAAGGAGGCCGTCCTGAGCCATGGTCGCATGGTCGCAGCGGCAACCGGCCAGGCCAGGCCAGGGTGAGTGAGATTGACGACGCACGCACTATAGGCGGCGTGCGTGTGTTTTGCTTTGGCCATTGGAAGATGCGGCTATGAACAATCGATAGATATTCGTAGATAGATAATGGTATGCACTGTCTCCTTCACCGCCATGCATCGACAAGAACGAACTCGGGATCGATCAGGCCATGATGACTCTCTCGTACACCGTCTTGTGCAACTGCTTCCTGACATCTCCGAGTTGGACTCCCCCTCTGTACTTCTCCGACGACGCCCCCGAGCTCCACCGCCAGATGTGAGGTTGCCCGGCTGAGGGGGGGGGAGTCCCCGCCTGGCGTCATGGCCCCATGTCTCATCCCATTTCGCATTGGCCCAACGACGGGAGGAAAATGACAATGTTTGCTGATTGATAAACCCCCGCCCATGACGTTGGGACCAGGTTGGCTCTGACTAAATCTGATTCAGCGCAGCCTCCACTGCACGCAGATACATTTAGATAGATGCAGGAACGGAGACTTGGTGGAGCTGGCGAAACTCAAGAGGGCACAAGGTTGACCTGACCTTGCCCAAGACGTTGGAGATGGACGCAGCAAGAAACGCGTTTTCACGCGTCTCAATTAAAGTCCGTCCATGCTGGCGTCTGTGGCTTGTCTCTTTCCAGGCGTTAGTGAAGACGCTAAGCGGCTCTTGGCGCATCTGTCTCCCCCGAAAGGAACCGACGCCCCCTGGTTCACCCAGTGACGCGCAGTGACGCCCCAGCGTCTAGTGTCTTCAATTGGTCCACTTGACCCACCTAGAAAAGACATGCCGCGTCGCGTCCCGGTCCACGTGACAACGCATCACCGCTTGTACAAAAGCCCATCGACTCTCAGTCCCTATCTCGACTCGGCCATCACCAACGCGACTGCACCTTCTCTCACTTCAAAGTTCAACACCAAAGCACCCTATCTTCGTGTCGTTTTGTGCATCTCTTGATTTGTCCTTGAATTTTCATCATCAGACACACACATCCATATACAATGGCTGCGCAAGTCACTCCTTCAAAGCAGGTTAGTTGTGACGTCGACGACGGGTGCATTTGCCGCTCATACCCGTCTACCGCTTCTATTGGCATTTGGGAACCAATTGGCCACTAACACGTTTTGAATAAGGCTGCTTCTGCCATTGAGAATTTCAAGATTGATTCTCCCGTAAAGAAGCTCGACTTCGGCGCTGCCAAGGAAAACGAGACCACCGACCTGAAGCACAAGATGGAGGAGAAAGACTCTGTATCTACCGTTGTCAAGGCTGAGGTGATCGATGAACCTCTTCTCCAGGAGAACCCCCAGCGATTCGTTCTCTTCCCCATCAAGTACCATGAGGTATGTGACGCGTCGTCACGCGTAAAGTGGCACCCCACACCACAGGCACCCGCTAACATGCCAACCAGATCTGGCAGATGTACAAGAAGGCCGAGGCCTCTTTCTGGACTGCCGAGGAGATCGATCTCTCCAAGGATCTTCACGACTGGAACAACCGCCTGACCGCCGATGAGCAGTTCTTCATCTCTCACATCCTTGCCTTCTTCGCCGCCTCAGATGGCATCGTCAACGAGAACCTCGTCGAGCGATTCAGCGGCGAGGTCCAGATCCCCGAGGCTCGATGCTTCTATGGCTTCCAGATCATGATGGAGAACATCCACTCCGAGACCTACTCGCTGCTCATCGATACCTACATCAAGGAGCCCGCCCAGCGAACCTACCTCTTCAACGCTATCGAGACCAGTATGTTACCTCTGTCTAACATCAACCGTGACATAGAAGCTAACAAGTTACAGTCCCTTGCATCCGAAAGAAGGCCGACTGGGCCCTTCGATGGATCCAGGACAAGGACTCCTCCTTCGCTCAGCGTCTCGTCGCCTTTGCTGCCGTTGAGGGTATCTTCTTCAGCGGTGCCTTCGCCTCCATCTTCTGGCTCAAGAAGCGTGGTCTCATGCCTGGCCTGACCTTCTCCAACGAGCTCATCTCTCGTGATGAGGGCCTCCATACCGACTTTGCCTGCCTCCTCCACTCCCACCTCAAGGGTCGCGCCAGCAAGCAGATCATCCAGGACATTATCACCGACGCCGTCAACATCGAGCAGGAGTTCCTCACTGAGGCCCTCCCCTGCGCCCTTCTCGGCATGAACTCCGACCTCATGAAGCAGTACATCGAGTTCGTCGCTGACCGTCTCCTCGTCGCCCTCGGCAACGAGAAGGTCTACAAGTCGGCCAACCCCTTCGACTTCATGGAGAACATCTCCCTTGGTGGCAAGACCAACTTCTTCGAGAAGCGCGTCGGTGACTACCAGAAGGCTGGTGTTCTGCACAGCGCCAAGAAGACCGAGGATGAGGAGCCCAAGGGTGAGAACGGTGGTGACTTCACCTTTGACGATGACTTCTAAACTCGTCTACCCCGTTTCTCTACATTCGCACTCCCCTCATGCACGACACATACATATACCCTGTTTTATTTCCTTTTCGTCGTTGTACACTGAAAAGAGCCTCGGGGCGGCGATGTCTTGGCTCACACGGCCCGTGGAGGTCGGGTGGCCATGATCGCTATCATATTTGGGTTCTCGGAAACTGGATTTTTACTCGGACCAACAACATCCCGGCGTTACAGGATTCGGTTTTTTTTGGTAGGGGCGGTGGACAAAGAGCATTGATGTTTGATGTTTGGTTCATGGATGACGATACTACTGTAGCGCAGACTCCCAGGAGAGAGGTCACGCAAATAAGTTAAAGAATTGATATTAGATATATGAGATCAACTCGTGTCAACGTGAATTCGTGTGAATTTTGTGTGTTATATGGCGGTGCCTTGCTTGGATGGAACATATCTGTCTGCCCGGCTTCCTAATGTCCTTTGTGGTGAACTCGTATAACCTCATCAACGTTGGTCAACCGTGACAACGCTTTTAATTCCCTTGATTCATCCATGTGTAGCCACAATGCCAGTCCATTTGATCTCTAGCATCCTTCAACCCACTCATTTCTTTCCCTTCTTCTTCTTCTT
>JABFFI010001426.1:0-22470 GCA_013623725.1 Fusarium robinianum
GGGGAGGGGGAGGGGGAGGGGGGGACGTACGGGCCTGGATCTGCGAGCGCTGCTGCTCGTTGGCGAGGAATTGACGCAGCTCGCCGCGGTCCTTGTCGCTGAGCTTCTCAAGGTCGGCGTTGTCGATGGAGATCTGTTGTGCGCTCATGATTGCGGGCTCTTGTGCGTGCGTGTGCGTGTGTGGGCTTGTAGGTCTGTTCGTGGAGGTTTGGGTTTGAATTGCGAGAAGGTGGTTTTCCGTCTTGTCAAGATTTTAGATGGGGATGTGTGGCTGACCACCATCACATGTGGCTCGAACGAAAGCCCCACTTCATTGTGGCGTTGGAGAGGTGTCAAGCCGTCATGTGGAAGCCATTGAGCCATGAGAAATGGTAGACACGATTCATGACGATGAGACTATTTTAGAGGAGGGCACACAGACTGGGCAGCTATATGTGCAACATGGCTTAGGAAATACGCCATGTCATATTGACTCTCCATAGTTGACTTCAAGGGTCGCTTCATCAACTATGCAATTGGTCACTTTCATAGCACGACTCAATGGAAACGCTAGAATCCTTCTATCAAACAACAAGTCTATAAATGTACTATAAGAATCTGAATCTGACGACCCCGCCGCCCAACAAATATTAGGCACATGCCCTAACGTTCTACCGAGCATGGCGTAGCTCGCACCGCCGTCTATGCACTCAATATAGAAAACAGAGAATGATAAGAAGACGTCCTTGCAAAGGACCGCTGCAGCCAAACAGCTTCAGATATAGTGCTTCCACCGAGCAAGAGTCAGAATAAGGATGCAAAGGAATGCCATGAAGCTGATGATGCAAAAGAAGGGAGTGAGGTTGCCCTCGAGGTCCTGGAACGGAACAGTAACGTTCATTCCAAACACACCGCTGACAAGGTTCAGGGGCACAAGGACTGAGGCCAAGAAGGTGATCTTGCTCAGCACCTTGTTAGTGTCTGTTCCTTGCGAGATGCTATTGATGGAAAGCGTCGCCAGGTAATTGCTGTGCGCCCGGGAGAGGATCTTCTCAAAGTGACCCAGGTTCGTAGCCATCGTCACCACGTGGTCCTGAATGTCGCCCAGGTACATTCCGATGTCCATCCGCGGCGTGACCTTGTAGTTCTCATTGCAGCGTTTGGTGAAGCCGCGGAGAACGTCAGCCTTGCCGCCAAGGAGACGGAGAAGAGCCATGGTGTTCTTGCGGACACGGCCAATGGAACGGAGGAAAGAGCTGGAGTCGTCCTCGCGCATGACGAACACCTCGTCCTCAATGGCATCTGCCTCAAGCTCAATGGAGCGAATGACGGGACCGAATGAATCAACAATGTCATCGCTATAACAGCTGGTTAGTTACGATCCTTGAACGTTGTTCGGCACGGCGGCAGGCCACTTACATCAAGGCATAGCAGATCCAGTCGCTGCTCAGAGAAACGTAGTCCTTAAGGGCCGTGATTCTCTTGCGGACTTGAGACGCATGCGAGTTGGGAGTGAAGCTGAAGCTGAGGGTGCCCTCCCGGAACACAATGACATATGTGTTGAATGGTTCGTACTCGATGCCATCTGGCTCCTCAACCACCGAGAAGGAGCGGAAGCAGGCAAAGTAGTATGAAGGGAACAGCTCAATCTTCTCACGGGCCTCTTGGGTGATGATGTCTTCAATGGTCAGGGGGTGGATACCGAAGGCCCTGCAAATCCCCTGAACCTCCTCCTTGGTGGCCGTGTTGACGTTGAGCCACCAGACACCATCCTCCTCGTCCTCGGGAAGTTCAAAGAGGCCACGGATGTCCTCACCAGGGAGCACGAGATCTCCAAGCTCGGCCGCATGGATGGTCGACTCCCACGCGGAGGAGAAGAAGCTGAAGCGGTTCCCATCGACAGGCGGAACCAGGGGCTTCTCGGTAATCGATTCAGCAGTGGTGTGCTGAGTCTGGTTGGTCTTCTCACGTGTCATGGAATCATCTGACGGCACATCTAGGATGTCGCCGTCAACAGTCACCATCTGCTGGGGGCGAGACTCGGTGGGCTGAGCCCGCAGGTCCTCGAAACTCTGAGCGACAGAGACCGGGCGCTGGGCAGCCTCTTGCTCGCGAATGAAGTTTTCCAAATAGTCCCAATCAATGTCCAGCTGGTCCTTGCGGTGGGTTTCCTTGACGGGGAAGCAGACATCCTCCTCGGCAGTAGCGTTGGTGACATAGCTGGCTGCGTCGTTGTCGATGGTGTGGGGCTTGCTTCGGTAGCTGCGCTTGCTCGAGATGGACCAGGCACGGCTGACAACATCCTCGTTGTCAGGACGAGAGTCGGAGACGGACAAGCCTCGCTCCCGGCGACGGGCCTCTGCGAACGCCTTGACGGAGTTGGGGGGCGAGACGGACCGTCCATCAACCATCGACTCGACTGTAGGTCGACGACTGCGGCGGGTTGTAGGGGAGACCGTCTCTCCAATGGCGTCTTCATCAATGACAGCCTCCTCGAAATCGCGGACAACGATGGCAGGTGGCGGGTTCGAGTCAGCGTCCGCCAGTCGAGAGCCATATAGACTATCGAACGTGCCCCGGCGAGGACGCTCCATCCTCTGGGAAGCGGCTGACTGATGACGGTGGTCGTCGAGTTCGGGGATAGGGGCCTCGTAGCGGCCGGCCTCTTCGTGGTCAGACATTTTGAATTGGCGAAAGCTAGACCTCAGGGGTGAAGATCTCGAGATGGTGTCCGTGTCGTGTGTTGCGCGGATGGAAAGGGGGTTGATCTAAAGGGGAGGAGGTAGGTGACGAGCTCTAGATTATAGTCCCATACTTTGATGCTGATATCAATGGCGTCGTCTGAAGTCGATTATAGACGTCGCGCCCGGCGCGGCAAGGGCGCGCCGAGTATTGGATGGTTCAAAACTGTATGCTATGATCCGGCTGTTGTCGCCAGACGTGAAGGTGTCGTTCCAGGGGAGGATATAGAAGAGAGTGAGAGCAAAGACGTGATACGGAAGCTCGAAGGGCCAGTTATGGGGGTTTCTTGTTTATTCCGCTGTAGACCCAGAAGCCGGGCCCGAAGAGCGAAGGAAGAGAGACGTTGGAGAAAGCTAGTTGAGCCAACTTGAAGACTGGTGACTGGAGTTAGGCGAGATGCCAACTACTGGGGAGATCGAGGGGCGTGGTGGTTGAGGAAGTTGAGCAAATCGGCGAGAACAAAGGTGGTCGGGTCGGGAAACCTCTGGGTTTTGATGGAGCAAGTCTCGGGTGTAGAGCAAATACGCATTCGACTCGGGGGGGTTCGGGCTGGATTATATTTGTGACAGCAAGTTGTGTTTTTTTATTGGTATCCTCTTAGGTTGGACGGGGAAACCGGGCAGAGTGACGATGCCGGGGCAGCTCGTATGACTGACGAACAGGGTCAAGGGGACCAAAGTCCGATACCGTTACTCTGTTAAAAAACAGGGTCAAAACAGGAGAAATCTCGTGTATGATCGGGCAGCGAAAGAAGAAGACAAACGAGATTGAGGAGGGGGAAAAACGAGTTAATAAGAAAAACTCGTGGGTTGTTGAGGAGTTAGAAGAAAAAAAAAAACGGCCGAGACGAGTCGGGGATAGAAGAAGATGGTGGGTATATGGGAAGGGTTAAAGAAAAGGATTTTTTTTTTCTTTCTCTCGACTGGAGCTACCGGGGCCCCGATGGCGCCGATGACTATCACAAGTCAAGAACAGACCAGTCGGGTTGGTCGAGAAGGGGGGATGGGCAACCCGCCGCCACTGCACCTTCCCAAGTCTGTGCAAACCTTTCATGCAGGAAAGAGCAAGGAAGGAGCAAGGAAGGAGACCAAAAATACTGATGTTAAGGGCTAGAAATGCACCACCATGCCTGGGCCCGGTTCTTTTTTGGGCGACTCCTCTCCGTTGACTGGTGATTTGCGCCACATCCCATGGAAGCATCCGACGGGAGTTGGGATGGATGGCTTGTGATCCCTAAATCTGCGCCACATCAGGAACGCCCTCACGCACTTGGGGCACACGAATGGCACATGAATGGCAGAACAATGGCAGTTGCAGGGAGGCAACCCGGTGGATGCACCCAGGGGGACCACCGGGACCTCTCCTTCCCTTACGACCCCTGGAAACCAGTGGATGAAAAATGGGGAAAGGGCCTAAAAGTGAGGGGCCATAGGTACCCTAGGTGCCGCCATCCGTCCATCTTCCGTTCCAGTGGAGGTCATGACCGGTACGGGTCCATTACCTAAGGTAGGTAGGCACCTAACGGAGTATTAGGGGAGGGGGAGAAAAAAACAACAACAACCACCACCAGGTACGTACCCCATATTATCGGGCCCGGCCCTGAGGTCCAGTCCCGTCCAGCCCAAGCCTGATTCGGTCAGAGGCCAGCATCGGTCAGAGCTCCAGGATTAGTGCTGGCCACTTCAGCCTTGCCAGCGTGGTCCCTAAGGCGATCCATTCCATTCATCGCTCAAACAGCAACAAATCATCGTGACAACCACATTGTGCGCGCCTGACTCGAGCATTGCGCATCTAGGCAGTAGTTGCATCCGACTAGGCGATCAGAGTTTACCCACCCCAAAAAGCGGCACGAGTTCCCGGGCTGGTTTGTGGTGAAGCTTCTGTCCTGTCCAACAAGCCAGTTGTTCAACTGCCATCACGAACCCCTTCACGAGACCAACCACAACGAACCCCCCTCCCTCGACAACCAACGAGCGCCAGCGCCGACGCCGGCCGGGACAACTCGACTCAATATGGCTGATCAGGTCCTTGACCAGCTCCGCGACATTGTCGACGGCCAGATTGTAACGATGCCCCTTTCCCATTGCCTTCCTTGTCCGCCCGCCGAATCCCACTAACAAGGGCGTCTCTATAGGACTTTGACGGTCAAAAGTTGGTCGAGCTCCTTGCAACTATTCTTCTCATTGTCGCCGGCGTACGTTCGATCCCCATACCAATCCTAGAATCTACCGAGCTACAGCTGGCCTGGACGCGAACTCGGCTGACATAACCCCCCTCCAGTTTCTCTCGTTCATCATTGGATACGTTCTCCAGGATATCAAGCTCGCTGTCTACGTTGGAATAGGTGGTACGGCCCTGACCTTCCTCGTCGCGGTGCCGCCGTGGCCCTTCTTGAACAAAAATCCCGTCAAATGGTTGCCTGCGGGCTATGCGGCGGATCTGGCAGCAAGCAAGTCGAGTCAATAATTGCGTGGCCTGCTGCCCCTGGCAGCGGCCTTTTTCATATAGAGCTTTGTACAAGACATGATAGCCACCTTTGGCTCTTGTATCGCCCACTACTCCTCTTCTCTAAAAGTGCCATCCATGTAGACTGCAGTTTCCTGTGCTCAAAACCGTCCGGTCCCCGCTCATCGTCCGTACTTCTGGAACTCCCAATCTCTGTTGTCCAGGGGGCAGACTGATCGAGCCTTGAGCCATCGCGAGATACAATGGAAATGGAAAGCATGCTGGGATGAAGTTAACCAATGTATAGAAGAAGACGAATATGAGAATCGATCGTACGTTGCAAATTCCCCAGGCCACTGTACACTCTTCACTAGTAGCGGAGGCCTGGTTCGCTTGACATTCTATGCCTTGTGTCCGAAATATTAGTTATGCATTCCTGCGACAGAGAGAAACGACTCACATAGATCCATAATGTGGTTTCGGCAAATGGCGCAGTTGTCGACGACGATGTCCCAAGCCCAGAGGGCTACAGCGTTCCACTATGTATCCAGCTTCAGCAGAGTCCGACAGAGCCAGGAGAGAATCCCTCAACAAGAGATCATCTATGCGATCATACCTTCTTCACCTCAAACTTCTTCCGAACCTCGATGCTCTTGTTGTTGTTGGAACCCTCTCCCTTCTTTGCCGCTGCGCCGGGCGCATCGCTCATCTCGACATCAGCCATGCTTACTGATGCGTTATCGGTGACGGTGGCGTATCAAGTGCCGTGGGTTGACGAGGTGATGGGGTATCGAGTAACTAGGCACCAAGAGCTGCAGGTCGGCCGATGGGCGGTGACTGTCAGCTTGGGAGGTCACCGGGGAGTAAACACAACGATGGAAGTTGCGAATAGCAGCGGGGGGTATGCGAGACCAATGTTCTTGGCTGAGTCGATGTGGAAGAGGAGGCAGGACGTACGTACGGTATCGGCTCGAGGCGTTGGAGGTGGTCGTGTGTAAGGGAATCGGTGGCTGCGGTACGTAAGGCTAGAGTGAGCGGGTGAGACAGAGTTAGACGTGTCGGATGAAAAGGAAGAGGACGGCTTGGTTGGTCGAGAGGGTTTGCGATCCAAAGCTGGGGAAAATACCTTGATAGGTGAAGTGAATATAGGTAGCGTTTGTTGATTCACAGTGGGTGTTTGTCACAAGGCTTGGAAGGGAGCTTTCTTTGGAGGTGAGCAGGAAGGCTGGAAGTGGGATGGGGAACTGGAACCTCCAGTCGATGGAGACATCCTTGGAAACATCATGTACGTACCTTATCAGGCAGGCAAACCTATGGAAGACGGGCTTTGCCTGGGGGGGCGCTTCCTGGTCGCTGATTGAACGGAGATCCGGTTTCGATATGTGTTGGTCAGTGATGATGGATGGCGGGGCGTGCAGGTATTAGAGGCTGAGCTGCTCAGCTGCCAGGTGGTCGGGCAGCGGTCGCGCCCTAAAAGAGGCCTGCAATTACAGGGCGCTTCCAGTGAGAGGCCTTGAAACCCTTGAAACCCTTGTAGCGCAGGCCTCAGGCGTTGTTATTTCTGGGTCATGGCGGGGTTACTTGCGATGACGGGCAGGCCGGGAAGATGACTGAATGCATGTATTGCACTAACAGCTACGGGATGGGCGATGGGTGATGATGTGTCCCCGGACATATTAGAGTCTGGCTTTAGTACGATTTGGAAACTCATGGTATTTTTATACCAAATGAAAGAAATAGTTACTTTTATCTTTAGGGCTTTTCTTTTACTTTTACATGTCATCAAATGATAATGAATGCCCATTCTGAGTTACTCGTCAAAGTGTATAGTCATCACCCGACGTGGTAAAATCCAAGGAATGCCGAGTTGAATATATAATGTTCACCAAACCACTCATTCGAATAACCAGCCCGATACTTTATTCAAGCTACGTACACAAATATAAACAAGTGTGAAGAAGTCTGCAAGACGTTTTATTTCTAGTTGGTTCGATTCAAGATGTTAACTTGACCAGGATGAATCAACGTCTTGGTTCGGGTCACTGAATAGGTAGTTATAATAAACAATCATCCCTCATATCTGGCTCCAGAAATCTTTTCCCTTTTCTTCATCTTTACTTCCTTTATACCTTTTTGCACCAAAGATACCAAAGAACCTACTCATATCAGCTCGTTCCCATACTACCTTATAGAGACAAAAGACATCTTCAACAACAACGACATCCAATCCACCAGGCCCGTGCACCATGTTGTTAGGGCACTACTCTCAGGCCACGAGGCAGCAATGGGACCTGGTCTTCCATTCGCTTCCGAGTGGGGCCTCCAGCAGCATCTCCCCCCAATCCCTGCTCTCTTCCACTTCTGCTGCCCACCCTTCTTCTACCACCACCACCACCACCAACGAGCGTCATCGCCTCTCCGCTTCTCGCGCTTCCTCTTCTTCTACTTCTTTTTCTCCTTCTCCTCGCACTTTTCCCCTCACAGTTGGTCCATGGGCCCGTCGACATGCTTGTAAAAAGCTACCTGCATCTCAGAGAACTGAATGCTCACTCGACCCTCAATTAAGAGCCATCCTTTTTGACCATAACCTCGAAGAACGCAATCTACATCAGATAAACATCCCACATTGGCTTGCCAGTCTTCCTACATACCAGTCATTTGACGACTACGATATCATGAGTGAGCCCTATCATCAACCGTCACCCACGCCCGCGCGCCGTTCGCAGGGCCGCGTACACGCCCGCGCTGCCGCCCACAAGGCCTACGCCTCCGAGAACGACGTCGCGAGCATCGATCCCTCTCGCTATGATCATCCTCCGCGCACTCCCAGAAAGCCATTCAACATCGACTCTCCGGCGTCCAACGCGCAAAACACCCAATCTAAACAGCGATCCCGCAACAAGCCCCGGTCAAAGAACTCGCCAGAGTCTGCGCGATCTGGTCGCTATACACCTCCTCAACAGCCAAAGCCGACAACCACTCCTGTCTTTGCCGGCGCTACCTTCCATGCGTCGCCTGCGCCATCTGCCCTGCCAATCCCCAGCTTCCTCGCCAAGCCTCCTTCCGATTCTCCAAATGTCAAGGAGGCCGACGATACACCTCAGGAACCATCCCCTCCCACGGACAACAAGGCTCCTACCCCGTCTCACCAGGCCGCCAAGGCTACGGAGGAGTCGCCTCTTGATTTCATGTTTCGCGCTCAGCGCGAAGAGAGGGAGCGCCAGCGTCGCGACAGCTCTGCCAGCTTCCAGCCGTCGAACCTCTCCCACGAGTCCCCCTCTTCGCGGTCTCCTGTCGAGCTTGGAGGTCGCCCCAAACCAGCGACTCTCCCGCAGGCCGCCCGTTCTCAGCCTCGATTCCAAGCCGGCGGTATCGCCAGCGCTGAGCTAGACGGGACGCCAGGTCGTCCCATGGGTCCTGCCTTCTCGACCCCATATCACGAACGTATCAAGGCTGCGAGATCAACCTCTGGTCGGCCACCGACGCTGCCCAAGTCTGCATCGGCCCCGGAAGATCCTTCTGAGGCTCTCAAGGCCTTCCTGTTTGGCGGATACTCTACCTCTCCTCTCCGCCCCGAGCTTGCTGGATATCCTTCCGCCCAGTCTGCTCAGGCGTCTCCCAGCCGTCCTCCGGTTACTGTTAACGGCAGTACTAATGGCAACGTCAATGGCAGGGATGGCCACAGAGCCCACACAATGCCAAGCGACATCCGGGCCATGGAGGATAATCTCCGACGCATTCTCAAGCTGGATCTAGCCGCCGGGCCCGACAAACATATACTTTCTTAAGTCATTTCAGCCTACGCGTTCCAAGGTCCAGGGGATTTGGGTTGCTCTTCAGCATCTCTTCTCGACTGCCGGCAGTCTCTTTTGTTCTGACGGTATCAATGGAACGTGATATGAACGGCGGCTTTTTTGTCGTTTGCCGCCCTAGGGAAGGGGGTTTGGTCTTGCCTCTGGACTTTTTGGCGTTTTATAAAGGTTCAAGACATATCGGAACGGGAGTGTTGGGTCAGGTCTGTTTTTTACTTGGTTGATTCAACTATGGGGAACTCTGGGCGTCATCTCAAGGATTTTTCTCTTTCTTTTCTGCAAGAGAAGGGTTTCGAGGTCTAGAAAGCGGGCTTGTTTTATCGGGGAGGAGGCAATCCTGGATGTTATATGGGAGAGGGTGTGTGTGTGTGTTGGCTTGTATCAGGACAAACATCTGCTTTTTGGGCTGGTTTTGATGATACCCACGGGTTCTTTGTCTTTCGTTTTTTTTTCTTTCTCTATTCTCACTCTTTTTGCTTTCTCTTTCCCTTTCTTTCTCTTGTCTCTCACACATTCGTTCATCTACACCATTTGTCTTATCCAGTATCGATTCAGGGGGTGAGGTCGGCTGGCTGGTAGGCTGGCCAGCAGTTGACAGACGACGCATTGGCAATGGCGGAAACGATTACATGGGGGGGTTCTTTGGCTTCGAGCATGGAGTATCTAGCGACTTGTTATGCTCCCAGCGACAACATGACGAACTGGATATGTGTATTCCGTATACATGCAGAATAACATGCTTAATTATATGAAACTATATGCTTCTACTTCTTTGACCGCTGTCTTCGCTTCTCCTCCCGTGAAAACATGATGCCGTGAGAGAGAAGGAGGTACTTGGAGAAGAAGTCCTCTGCGAAGTCATCGAACTTGATGTAGTCGGCGCCGAGGTGATAAGCTGCCGCGATACCACTGACGCAGGCGAGTTCGTGCATGTTCTGTGAGAAGGTCAGTCAAGTCAACTCCCCAATGGTGAGAAGTGTAGAGGAAGAAGTAGTCATCTTACCACCAGAGTCCACGACCCGGCAAACCAAGTGCTCTGCTTCCCGTGCAGAAACATCATCCCAGGAACTACTCGCAAGTAATGCTGCCACCGATGGCCCAGCTGATGCCACCAGTTCTTCTTGATGATCTTCTTCTCATCAATCTCCCCTATCGTCCAGAGATCACTCCTCCTATTATCCAGAAAAATCGTCTGATACACCGGCTCGAAAGCCTCACCGGACTGTCTATTCGCTCGCTTGAGCTGATGCTGGTAGTTACTACAGTTAAAAGACATCTCAATCTTCCGCGGCTCCTGGTCATACGTGTACGTGAAGTACATGGGTCTGAAGCCCTCGGCCTCGCCTTCGCCCTTGGAGAACGCAACCTGGTCCTTCTGCGAGTCTGTCTTGGGCCGCGCGCACAGGGATGGCTTGAAGTGCGTCTCGTAGTGGGCCTCGAAGTACCGCGTGTCGGAGTGCGTGACGGTGATGTCGTCGTAGAAGGAGGCGCCGCCGAGGATGAGCTTCTCGCGCCAGGTTGCGCGGGGGCCGAGGATGCGGAGGGCGTCGTCGGCGAGGATGCAGAGGACCATGGCGTCGAAGGGCTCCTGGGTGGCGGTGTTGGTGGTGGTGTCTTTGAGCTGGAGGGTGACGTTGGATGAGGACCGGTGGAGGACGGATTGGACCTCGGTCTGGGTGCGGATGGTGACGCCTTTGGCCTCGAGGTCTTGTCGCCAGGTCCTGTAGAAGGTGTGGAGGTTGTCAAAGGTCACCATGGTGGGGAGATTGGGGAGCAGAGTATCCGGGTCGTAGTTCCAGAGCTTCATGTTTGGGTCATCAAAGAGCCTCTCGACGATGGCGGAGGGCACGTTGGCGGTCTGGTTCCCAGTTCCCAGGAACAGGGCAATCAGGGGGTAGACCATCTTGTCACCAAACTCCTTGCTGAAGAGGAACAGACGCAGCATGATGCTGATAGGGACGAGGCCGAAGACGGGCATGGTCCACTTGATGACCTTGAGGAAGAAGCCGAACTTCTTGATGTCCGATGAGAACTTGGAGACGAGCTTACTGGGGAAACAGTTCGTCCAGAAGCCATCTTCGCCCTTGCCAAAGGAGACTTGGAGCTGGACTTCCTGAGGCGGGTGGTTAAACTGACGGAAGAAGTTGAATGTATGCTTGAAGATCTACAACTCTAGATTAGCAATACCGTTCCTATTCTTTCAGGATAATCCCCCTTCCAGGGGTTTGTCTCCGAGTTGTCAGTACTCACCGGGGAGCCCCCCTGGACCCCATTGTTCATCCATCCAGCACCATACTTCTTCTCATCCAGGGGAATTGACGTTGCCTGTCCCCCAACAACATCACTCCTCTCAATCACCGTGACCTTGAACTTGTCCGGGTGATTAGCCAACGTAGCAGCACATGACTATCCCTCGGCAATCAGCATCTCAACACTTCTCCTATCGGCCAGAATCGACGCCCAAGTTCTGACTCAATCCATTCGACTCACCATTCCCGCAGCGCCTGCGCCAACAACCACGATGTGTCGCTTCACGTTACGTGTGTTCTCCATGATCCCTGTTACCGCCGAGTGTTGCCCAGGCGAGACGTGAAGTGAGTAGAGTTTCCGAGGCTGTGATCAGAGTTGCTACGGGTGATGTTGGGAGGAAGCAGATTTCCGGATCGTCCTGCATACAATAGTTACGAAGTGAATGCAAGATGGACTCGAGGACGTCATCGACTTCGGCCTTTTTTACTTCTTGCCCGCAGAAAGGCCGCAACGCTCCTGCAACAGCTCGCCTCGTTTTCAAAAACCCCCTCTTTGTATGTACACGGGGCAGGTAGAATTGGTAGAATGATTTGGAATCCCCAACCATGCGTGGGTGGATGACTTGAAGGCATTCAAACGCCGTGTCTAGGGTAGGTAGCCACACATCGTGGCACCTCCCACAGTCCTTCCTTCCAAACAAAGAACCTGGTAAACCGACCAGGATCATGGGTGACACGGAAACACGTGACTGCGCGATGGTTCAAGACAAAGGAGGCCAGTGAATGCAGGGATGTTAGACACGTCGACTCCCTTTTAAACTACAACCTAATGTTGAGCTCTAAAAAAAAGACGTTGTATACGTTGTTGAGTGCATTACCTACTATCTTGAATTAAACACGAATTTACCTTCGACAACCGTCTCCCGAAACTCAAGCGCGGCCTGCAGCGAGCAAAGGAAAAAAAGAGAGAGTGTGCGAGAGGGAGAGCCAAGGGACTCGTCGCAGCAAGACCCGAGAAACTCCAAAGGAACCGTGCTAGACCCTGTCGACACAAGCATGGCTGGGCCACGCCAAGGGGAACCTCTTCCCGAGCCGGAGAGCGATATGGACGAGGACGAGGCCCTTCGCTATGCCATCGCCCTCTCGCTCCAGGAACAGGAGAACCAGAACCAGCAGGACGCGCCGATCCCGAGCGCCCCAGCATCAACATCCCGCCGGAAAGGGTCTGGCTCGGGCGGGGCGTCGTTTGGACTGCTCTCGCTAGATCGCAAGAAGATGGAACAGGAAAGGCTTCAGAGGGCAGCCAAGCGGCGCCGCTCGCCTCCAGCAGAGGACGGGGAGGAGGACGACGATGTAGTCGAGGTCCCGCCACCCAAGCGGAGGACGCCCGCCGTCCAAGTCCCCGCCGTCCAAGTCAAAGGGACCGCTGGATCAGGCTGCCTGCCGCCGTTTCCAAACGGCATCGTCAGACGGACCTGGGCGCGAGGGTATCCCCGGACATCCGAGGACATCAAGATCGAGGAGATCTTCCAAAAGGAGAAGCTGCAGCTGGCAGTGCTCAGCTCGTACCAGTGGGACGAGGAATGGTTGCTGTCCAAGATCGACCTGAGGAGGACCAAGATGATGCTCCTGGCGTATGCGGCAGACGAGGCCCAGGTGCGTAAATCAGCCAGCCTCACCACGGCTCGCTCCCTCGGTGTCGCCAGCGCCCCTGTGACGCCAAATCAAGGCTAGAGACTGATAAGGGGGAACTGCCACAGAAGAAAGCCATGCGGTCCAACACGCCACCGGGAATCAAGTTCTGCTTCCCGCACATGAACGGACCAGGGGCGATGCATTCCAAGCTCCAGCTCCTCAAGTTCCCAGACTACATGCGAGTCGTGGTCCCCACGGCCAACCTCGTCCCCTACGACTGGGGCGAGAGCGGCGTCATGGAGAACGTCAGTTAGCCCGCAACGATGGAGGGCGTTCGGCAGAGTGCAAACACCCTCTGTGCAAACACCCTCTGGTCGACCCCCTCTGGCTGCCCGCTTGTGATTGATGGGAAACCCCCACTAACCCGGATCTCAGATGGTCTTCCTGATCGATCTGCCCCGACTGGCAGACTCCGCCCAACACACGCCAACCACCTTTAGCACCGAGCTCGGCCGATTCCTGTCAGCGACGGGCATAGAGGCGAGTATGGTGAGCAGCCTGACTAACTACGACTTTTCGCGGACGCGGAGCCTGGGATTCGTGTACACCATGTAAGCCAGTCCTTGACCTGCGGCCATGTTCCGTACTGGCGAATATCCAATTCGTCGACGACGGCGTCGGGCATACTATTGGATGAGGCGCTGATGTGATTGTCTTTTTTTTCCCCTTCCCCAGCCCGGGTGGTCACCTGGGTGATGCAATGAAGACTGTAGGTTAGTTGTCGCCTCTTGTTCTCTCCAATGCATTCGGAACGGCCATGGCTCATGATCTCGGCTCAGGGTACTGCGGGCTCGGCGCCAGTGTGGCTGCTCTTGGGCTTGCAACCAACGACCCCATCCAGGTGGACTTAGTGGTGGGTGCCGTCGCTGCCGTGATGTGCCAGTCAGAAGAGCAGCGTTGCTAACCCCGGATAACCACGGCCGACAGTGCGCGTCTCTTGGGTCCCTCAACTACGACTTGGTGGGCGCGATGTACAACGCCTGTCGAGGTAAGGACGCATGAATACTGTGCCACCCCATTCCCGCGCCACCCCACCCCTCCTCTGGCTGGCTGGGAAGTGGACTGACGATGGATGGATGGTCTGACACGGGGCTCTGCAATAGGAGACGATGGCATGGCCGAGTACACTTCGAGGACGAGCCGAACAGGCGCGAACAAGGGCAAAGACAAGTCGTCGAGCCCTTGGCAGGCGCTAAAAGACCGTTTCCGAATCTATTTTCCGACAGAAGAAACCGTGGCTAAGAGTCGAGGCGGTAAAATGGTGAGTCGAGCCGATCATCCCAGGGGGGGGGGGGGGGGGGGGGGACCCAGAGAGAGACACACAGAGTGAGGGGGGGGGACACAAGGAAGGGGAACCGCAAAAAAACTGGAGAATTGCACATGCGAACTACAGGGACAGTTGCTGCCATCAGTTGGTGACATACGCTAACACAAGAGGCGGCGGATGCAGGCTGCGGGCACCATCTGTGTCCAGTCGAAGTGGTGGCGCTCTTCGACCTTCCCCACCGAACTGGTGCGAGACTGTGTGAATACTCGAGATGGACTCTTGATGCATAGCAAGATGATATTCGTCCGCGGGAATCGTCGAGGACGCGCACAGCCAACGAGAGCTAGGGATGGAGCCAGAGACGGAGGTATGACGTCGTTGACGAGAATGCGGGCGTGGTCGCGATCCGGAGGGACGCGGAGCTCCGGCGACGAACTACCAATACTGACGAGTCCAGAAGAAGAAGCACCGGATGCGGGATTGGAGCAAACGTCACCGGCTCGTTGGGCCTGGGCGTATGTGGGCAGCGCAAATCTGTCTGAGAGCGCATGGTAAGTGAGACCCTTCTTTTTTCTTCGTGTCCCGGTTTGCTGTTACCATGCCCACCCCCCTCCCCTTTGTGAGACATGAGATGTGAGACAAGCCCAAGAAAGATGGGAATGGGGATGGGCACGGCGATACCCAAGCGACGCGGCCGGTGCGGTGGTGGATCCTGGGCGGCGCTGCACATTGGGATGTTGTACATGTGCGCAGCAGCGCTAAAAGGGACGACGACTTGGGAGATGGGAAGATATGACGCTGACGGTTGCGGACGCGCGATGCGCCGGATAGGGGCCGAGTTGTCAAGGACCGAGCAACGGGCCAACCCAAGATGAGCTGTCGCAACTGGGAGTGCGGCGTCGTGGTGCGTGTGCCGACCAGCGACGACAAGGCTGGTGCTGGTGCTGGTGCTGGGACTGCTGGTGCTTCTATTACGACTGCTGCGACTCCTACTGCTGCTGCTACTGCTGCTGCTGCTAGGAGGACGAGGACGAGTGCCGTGGTGGGCGCAGGCGAGGCACGGGCGGGGAACGACTCGGGCAAGCCGGACGAGGGACGTGATACGAGTGAAGCCCTGGTCACAGACATGGGCATATTTGATGGGACGGTGCCAATCCCGATGCGAGTTCCAGGGCGACGCTACCGGCCAGGCGAGGAGCCCTGGTACTTCATGGCCCAGGGCTGAGCTACGAGGGCGGGCGCCTCATTGATGACGAAATACATTTGTCGAAGAGGGAAAGGCGTTGGCTTCAGGTTGGATTTTTTTTTTAATGATGTTGTTGCTCATGGATATGAGAGGACGCGGTGATGATATTGTTGTAGTAGTGCTAGCAATCTTCATCCCCCCCCTCCAGAGTGCAATGCAATGTAGCGAGTTGCAAGCAACGAACGCATAGGCCACCACCACCACCACTACCACCACTACGGGCATCGGCGCAATTGCCCGCCCCCTTTTCGGGCCCTCTTTTTCGCTAATTCAATGGGATTTTCTTTCTTACCTACCTACTTACGCGAGGGGGGAAAAAATGCGACTTTCAAAGCAACTGGGCTGTACTACGTAAAAGTGCTGATATTAGGTAAGCGTAGGTAGATAGATGTTGGTTGCAGACGGGATATCTAGAGTCAGTCAACGAGTCGCTATGAAAAAAAAATATCAGACGATTTTTCTCATGTAGGATATTCCAGATCTAGTAGCTAGCTACCTAAGCAACACACCGGCCGCAATGATTGATTTGCTCGGACTGAATCATCATCACGATGATGTGTCGGCTGTGACTGAGATGGGCCCTTGATTACTAAAAGTGAGATATCCCGATTGTGGCGATGCCAAGATGGGAGTTGAGAGAGGGGGCACTTACGGGAGCCGTGGGACCCTCCGGGGGGGAACCAGAGGGCTTTTTCCACTTCGGTACGTACCGACAATGTTGGCGGACGAACAATGGCACATTCATTCATTCATTCAATTATACAGTGCGTTTACTTTGTTCGTGGAAGCCGGATTGGAACATGCCAGCCAATCAACAATTTGTCATCCCCTCAAGAGAATCCGCCTGACGGGCTCCCACTTTTTTTTTCTTTCTTTTTCCCCCCCTCTTCCCTTGCAGATATGGAGAAAGAGGAGACAGCAGACGAAAAAGAAGGGAAAAGAAGACAAGGAAAAAAAACAACGACAACCACCCCCTCCCTAATTACTGGCCAATGAATGATGGACCTTGCTGATGGTCTGCAGCACGGTAGATCATTAGTGCCCAATGGGATGGGCGAGGAGAATACCACCCCAAAGAGGCCAATGGGATTCCTCGAGCTGGGCGGCGCTGGGCCACTAAGGCGCATGGTGGTGGTTGCTCATCGTCGTCGGCGATACAGGCACCAAAAGCCAATGCCGGAGTGGTGCTGCATGCCAGAGCGAGATGGGGGGCAGGGATTGTGGAGGAAATCGCTGACTAGCTTATGGCCTCGGGACCTTGGGGCCGTAAGTTGTTTAACGGTCGGGTGTCGACAGGGTTATGGGGTGTATTTTTGCGTTGCGGGAGCACGGGAGGTTTATGTGATAGCGCGCGTTGACTTTTGGACTGGCGTTGATCAAAGGGAAAGCAATTTAATAAATTAAAGATTGATATCTAAACTTGAATGCGAAGCGCGAGATGAGAAGCTGGCACGAGATGGGGGCATGAGATGGGGGAACATGCGCGAGAGAGAGGGACAGAGGGACAGAGAGAGAGATCGTGGAGAAAGGAGATGGCTGACGGACAAGATGGGATGGATGGGTCCCCTCTTTCGTGCTCATGACGACCATACCTCCTACGTAACTGTGTATGCCAATTGCAGCTGAAACTCGTCACATCTCGCCTCTTTCTCGCCCTCTCTGTTTTTGGACCGTGAGGCACGTGCTTGTATCGACAAGGTGCATCGAGCTCGCCTCGCCGCTCCGCAAGCTAGCCAGGTACTTGTTGTTCACAATTCGTGTGTCCAGGGCTGAAAGCAGACAAGTCTCCTAGAAATAGAAGAGGAAAAAAAAAAGGAGGCTAAAAGAGGAAAAAGAGAAACATGTTTGAATGCGCTTGCCATGGAAATCTATGATCCTTGATCCATGGCACTGCAACCGTCTCGGGCTGCGGACAACTTGAAACAAGGCAGAGAGAGGGACGGAAGCACGGGCAACGAAAAGTGAGAAAGAGATAATAGGGGATTCCTTCTGTGGTGGTTTTTTTTTTTTGGTACTAACCCGAGACAGCGCGCTTGTCTCTTCGGGCGCCTCGGCCGTCTCCGGGGCTCCGGGGAGGGGGGCAAGGGCACTTTGTTAGATGGGCCATGATGGGAAAGGCCATTTCGCTGCTCATGGGTCATGGTCCCGGCGATGGCGTGCCTCACGAGGAATGTGGAATTTGTGGCGTCAGGGCCTCCCTCTTGGTTAGGAAAGGCCGTCGAAGGAAAACCGAGGGGGGAGCCTGGCCTTGGGTTTTTTCGGACTCTTTTCCGGATGATCGAAAGAAAGGCCCTTTGTCGTCGAAATACTCGGGATTTCGTCATGGGAGAGTAGGTATAGGATGGGAATCCGAGAATGGGAATTTGTAATAAGCCCGATTGCTTAGGAAACTGCCATGACAACGGGTAGATAGATATTGCTAAGAAACAACAAGAAAGATTGGTTAGCCTCGCTTTCATCCTGTTGTTGTTGCCAACCAGACTGACGACGTAACTGAAGGCATATGGATGAAAAAAGAAGCTAGAAGAGGAGGCAATTGGTGTTGGGCCGGCCGAGTCACCGGAGGGGAGTTGGCAAGAACCGCCCGCTTGCTCGAAGGAAGTGGGTTGCCCATGGGAGTGTACCATGCAAGCATCGAGGGGTAAACCTAGCTACCACATCCTGCCGATGTCAGCCACCAGCCACTATAAGCCACTTCTGTGCGTCAATGCGTCCCAAGTGGAACCCCCCTGTCCCCCCTCCCCAGCCCACCAAGGATGTCTCCACCTTTCCTCTGCCAGAGCTGTCCAGACTCGGAGGGCGCACAGGGAAGGAGTAACGAGAACGGGCACTGGAGCCGCCATCTTCATCCAGGTCGATTCTGTCGTGTCGTCGTCGTCGTCGTCGTCGTTCGGTAGATCAGAACACAGGGTGGCCCGCGGAGTCATCATGGGCTTGGGAGGCCAACCATCCCTCCTTTCCCCAACAAACTAACAAGGGGATACGTCCAGAGAGAGACGGAAAGAGGGAGATCAGGCGAAAGGACGGGAGAAGGAGCGGGGGTCCGGAAGGCCTAGAACGTGAAGAGACCGAGTGTCCGTCCAAGGTACCTGTACTGTACTGTACTGTACTGTGCTCTACCATAGTACTCTTTGCCGACGGGCAATGGGGAGAGGTGGTCGGGTTCATTCATGTTGGATGGGCGAGCGATTCGCTGGACATTTTATTTTAATTCTTCTCCCCCTGAGCATTGGCTTTGGGACGTTCAACGATCTTGAATCTGTTTTCCCCTGAAGCATCGAGCTAGGATAGCTTAGAGTCGTAGTATAAAAAAATTCCCGGGTTTGCTAACTCTCGAGCTACATACCCATTAAGACAATCCATCCATTGAAACCAAACTGTCTCGAAGAGTGTGGAGTGCACCGAAGCCCGCCCAGCGCGCGCGTGTGTGGAGAGCGAGACAAGAACGACAACCCGAGTGCAGGATCTAGCGCTGGATTACCGAGTACGGTACGTACCCAGCGGTTCATCGACAGCCTCACTCACACCTACCTACCTTACACCAGGAAGTATAACCACACCCTCCTGGCTTCCCAAGCAACGCCTCCACCCCTCTTCCTCTCTCTCCTCCTCCTCCCCCCCCACCACCCCTTCGGGACTTGGGGGCAGCAGCGCACACACCCACTCTGCACCCTCCTCAGTACGTATATGTCGACGTCGTGCGGCAGGACCACACACACTCTCAGATCCACGAAACACACAACTACGGCTCAACCACAACATCCCGTTGTTAGGTGGCCCCTCCGACAACCTCCCCCCAGAAAAGCCATAAACACCAAACTCTCCGCGAAACATCAGCATCGCGCATGGTTTATTCCCAACATATTTGTCCCCCTCATCCATTGAGTTACGTGATCAACGTCCTCACGCCAATGCAAGGTCAAGGGCTGATTACGAACGACTACACAAATTCCTCCAACCGTGATCTCTCAGGGCAACAGAAATCCCATCTTCTTCTTCCAACCTATATATATCCCCCTTTGCTCTCTCCAAGGAGCTCCTTATTCCCTCTTTGCCTCTTTCGCCCATCGTTACTTTTTGTTATCCTCACAACTCTATCCCATACTTCGAACAGCGGAGCGAAGGCGACAACTTGGAACTAACAAGACTCTAAAGCAAGAACACGAGTAGAGTTGGCAATGGCGGCGACGCCTCTAGACCCTACCTTCGAGGGCCACGTTGCCTCCACGGTGGACGCCCTTGTCCTTCTCGAGGCTACCTTGCTTGGGCACCTTAACCATGTTCCTCGAAGGCCACACGACCGCGAGCGCCCCGATCTCATCCGGAGCGGCGCCGTCTTCGTCTACGAGGAGCACTCCTCAGGAATCAAGCGCTGGACGGATGGTGTCTCGTGGAGTCCCAGTCGGATACTCGGCAACTTCCTCATCTACCGCGAACTTGAGAGGCCCTTTCCACCCGGTGAGAAGAAGCGAGCCTTGAAGAAGAACAAGAAGTCACCGCAGGGCGTCATAAAAAGCGAACCTGCCGGGGCTCGCTGCACCAATGGCTTCAATGTTCCTTCCAGCGTGGAAACCAAACCCCCGATGCGGGAGGCTGAGCGTGCCTTGGTTGGGTCGCTCGTCGACTCGTATCCCTTCAAAGAAAACGGCCTGATCAAGAAGACCATCAGCGTCAACTACCAGGGTGTCCCTCACCACCTGGTCAGCTACTACGCAGTCAACGATGTCCTCGATGGCCACTTGATCACGCCTACCAGGTGCCCAAACCTCCGCGCGCTTGTTCCCCGCACTGAACTCATGATATCGCAAAACTTCCGGGCTCCCATCAGCGAAACCGACTCTCCTGAGGACCACCAACGGATCAGCCAGGCCTTTTACGGGCACATGACCGGGCCAGACTACCAAGGTGGCAGCGTTCTCCAGCGTGCCATGTCGTTGCCCAATTTCCCCGGGCTCCCTCTGCAGCAGCCCTACAATCCAAACCAGCCTCTCGGCTACCAGAACCCAGCTTCATACCCCCCTACAATGCCGCAAAATCCCCACGGCTTCAGCCAACCGCCGCAGGGGAACTATTCTCTCGAGCCGGTCAGACCGGGACGTCTGCTCCCGGGACCGAACTTGTCCCAAGAATACCCGCGCAATATGGCGCAAGAGTACCCGCGGAACATGCCTCACAACTCCCCCCCACGGCACACGGTGTTCCAGCCTCCGCCAGCGCCTGAAATCACTGGCATGAGCTTGACCACCCTTCCCCCGCAACGAGATATGCCGGTTGCGACGTATGTCAGCTCGCAGACCTACTACCTACCGCAGCGATCGTCCTCGATAGCAGTGCCCCACGACCGGAGTTTCCCGTCTCCCCAACAGATCGCAGAGATAACAGAGAGCTCGGATGCATTGGAGGAGACGGCCACCGACGGTACGACACAGCATTACGGGCTGGATCAGAGCACTTCCTGGGGATTCCCACACCCTCTGGACAGCAGTCAAGGCGACCAGCTCCAGGGCCAGCCGCTCCCTGGCCAACAGCATCAGGGCCAGCAGCACCAGGGCCAGCAGCTTCAGGATCAACAGCTCCAGGAGCAGCAGATCAGGTCGCACCAGGCCTACTTTGCGGAGCCCCCGGAAGCCACTGAGGATTGGTCTAACAGCACTCCCAGCCAGCCAAACTAAAAAAGAACAGAAAAAAGACAAAGAAAAAAAAGAAAACCGCCCAAAAAAAGGACCGCTACAGTGGCAGGCATTGGTCAACCCTTGGGGATGACTTTGTACCAGTATTTGAGACTAGGCAACGGCGCATCGGGTACGCATCTTGGGAACCATGGGCTGGGCAGGCGTTTCGGTGTGAAATTGGGAGAATCAGCATCCCGGCGTTCTTGTTTTCTGGGCAGCTCAGCCCCAACTTCCCTTGTTTCTTTCTTTCTCTGGGCGGTTGGTTTCGTCGTTTTCGGGAGTTTGATGTTCTGACATCGGGGGCTAAGGCGCAGGAGACAAACAAAACTCGCAACTAGCCGCGCCGGTTTTGTTGCGAAGTATGGATGAGTTATGGGAACTTTGTGCTGGCTCCGTTCTCTTGGGAAGCCTAGGCGGGAATGGAAGGGCGTTCTTCTGTCTTTCTCCCCGTTACTCAACGGGACTGACCTGCTTGGGACACTCGAGGGCCGCTGGAGAGTCACCACCGGACGGAGTTTTTGTTGTCTTGTTTGTTTTTACTGCACTGGGAATTACGGTACGGGAAGACGGGCGGGCCAGGAGGATCAGCAACCCTTCTCTCGGGTTCTACTTCGGTCTGCCGTGGCATGTATGATGGGATTCCTTGTTGTGGCGTTGGCTTTGATGGAATAGTTGGGATGATGGGTGTTGGGGTCAGGCACTCTGCACTCTGGCAGAGGGTGCTTTGGTGCCTTAACTGTTTTTCAACGGGGGCTGAACTACTCTAGGTATCTCTCTTGGCCGCGGTTTTTGCTAGCTCTTTGGGCTTGTTACTTGCGACTAGGGAGAGTCAGCGTGAGCAGAGACGAGCAACAGCAGTGCTCATCTCAGCCCGCCAACCATGGCACCAGCTCCGGCAGCATAGGAGGCGTTGGGATTGGTCCAAGATTGACGTTCATATGGTTATTGCGACCCCCGGTACTCGGGTAGAGAAGCGGGCTCAGATGCCCAAGCGATTGTAAAGATACCAGTTTCGTCTGCGAAAAAAAAGTTACGAGTTAACTTGGTGAACTGCAAATTCACCACATAGGAGAAGAGTAAGAATAGCCAAAGAATGCCGTGAGTGTCGTGAATGCTTTGGTTCTCTCGGATGATTGATGTTTACCCCGGGAATTGGTGGTGTTGGAAGCCATCTCGACTTTTTTTCATGGCGCCTACTAACACATGTAGCCATCTCCCAGGTAGGTAGTAGTTTGGCAATATGATCGTCAGTTTGCATGGGTTCTCGTCACACCGTCACACAAAGGTCACACAGAGTCGCACAAGAGTCGCACAGAGGCACATGTTCCTCTCCGTCTCCCCTCCTTCTCCCCCCCCTCACTTC
>JABFFI010001430.1:0-12306 GCA_013623725.1 Fusarium robinianum
GGGTCGGGCCAAGCAATAGTACATCCCAACAGCCCGGCACCCTGGTAAAGTCGGGCGCCAGCGACATCGGTGACAGCCCTTCCGAAAAAGCCAAGCCTCGAGTTTGGCTTTGGTGCCTCTCCCGAGAAAAAATCCATCATCTCCATGCTTTCTCCGACAGATATCTACGGAGTACGGAGCACCTACCTACGTCCTATACTATGCATACCTATAGTAGTATGGCTCCCCCAATGCTAAGGCCAGCCAGAAAATCAGTTACTCATTTGATGGACTCAACTTGCACACAGAAATCGAACTCAAAAAGTTGAACCGGCTTTTACAAAGTAGAACATGTGAAGGTTCTCGACTCTCCACAACGGCTAGTTCCATCCCACTCAATCTCTCTCCTCCTCTCCCCCCCCCCTCCTCTCTCCTCCAGCCAAGTCTCGTTCTCGGTCAACTAGGAGATACATACATAGTACACACGATAGTCGGCTGCCGTGTTCCATCGTGACGTCCCTTGTCTCACCTCTCTTTCTCCCCCGCGCCAAATTGACGGGTCAAGATGGAGACGCGAGGAACATAAGCTTAAAGAAGTTGCACTAATAGGAAAGAAGTTGACAGATGGGAAGTTGTCGTTTCCCCATATGCATGTATGTCTCTTGTTCGTCTTGTTCGGGCACCTCGGGCAATGTCAACTCCGAGCCAAGGGCCAAAGCCGAGATGAGAAAAAGAGCCAATTGCTGACGTCTTGACCCCCCGTCCCGCGCGGCATTTGTTTTGATGCCCATGTCAAATCCCCCTCCAACTCTCCACGAGCCCCAAGCGTTGAAATCCACCAAATGGATCGTCTTTCCACCCCCGAGCTCGCCCACTGACGCCAACTTCCGTCCCATCCTTCCTCCATGCCTCTCCTCCAAACTAACCCCCTTTCAGTTGCCAACCCCGGACGGTCTAGGCCTCACATCGAACTTTTCTAACCAGTCGCGCAGAGCCAATGACGTATCCCCGAAATGAGGAACGGCCTTGGGTAAGGGCTACTGCGGCCGGGTTGTGAAGTTGCGAACGAAGGGGGGGGAAGGTTTTTTTGTTTTGTTTTCGTTCGCGGCTGCAATATCCAATATCTCATCTCACCGTTGTGTGCCTCTTTAACTTCTAGACTCGTCGAGAACATGGGATGGCAGGATCATGTGGGCTCACGGACTGTCTGTGTTTCGTTTCAATTCACCGCCGTTTACTCCGTGGCTTTGCGAGTTGGGATCAAAGCCGTGGAAGTTCCCGATACATACACACGACAGCCACAACGACGACTTGCACAGCCATAGCATCTGCACGGCCACGATACCAACAAATGCTTGATGATGGGTCTTCAAGAACTCGACGAAACTATACAGCTTATATACAGAACTCAAGGTATTATGGACAAAAGTCTTTGGGTAGGTACTGGGATGAATTCTGATCCCCGCTAGTGATGACCATTTCTGAACCAGTCTGCGTCCTCTGGCATCATGAATCATAGACCAATGGCCTCTTCACCCGCCACTAGTTACTGCTCAGATTCCAGGTGGGGGCTCTCAGCAGCGACTTCATCCTTCAACTCATTCGTGACTCAACTCGTATCTTGTGAATGAACTTAGTCGAGACCTTCCACATCGACCTATGGAACCATCCGTCAGGCGTATTCAACACACAGCCCAGATCCTCCGTCAACTCCGTCACACGATGGCCTCCCAACATCCAGCTTCCGCGCCCTGGCGCTCAGCCTTCCTCTCCCACATCAACGCCATGGACTCGCCCACCTTCATGCTTAGCACGCTACACAGCAAGGACTCCTCTTCCTCCTCCTCGCCGAATTCGCCGGCCATCACCCCCCGTTGCCGCACCGTTGTCTTCCGCGGCCTGTGGGCTGAGCTTCCCCTCAACCCGAAGAACTCAGCTGCATTGAACCCTCATATATACGAGAGCGACCTGCTCACCATCACCACGGATGCACGTATGGAAAAGGTAGCCGAGATATCTCCCAACGGCTCGCCCTCCCAGTCCGGCGGCGGCGGTCCCGTGGAGGCCGTCTTCTGGGCCGTCCCGTCCCGGACCCAGTGGCGCCTCCGCGGCCACGCCTATCTCCTCGGACCGGACATCAACACCGCCTCCGCGGCATCCGTGAAGCAAGCTATTGAGAAGCACATGCGTCGAAGGGAAGAAGATGAATCCGGCTCGTGGGACTGGGACCGGGAGCTGACGGCGCACTTTGGCAACTTGAGTCCCACTATGAGAGGCACGTTCCGAGGGCCGAACCCCGGGACGCCGCGGAGTGAGAAGCCTCCTCCCGGGCAGGGCCTGGGGCAAAAGGTTGATGACCTGTTTGACGAGATTGCGAGGAAGAATTTCCGCGTGGTGGTGATTGTGCCGGAGGAAGTGGATAGAGTAGACCTCTCAGATCCGGAGGATGGGAGGAGATGGAACTACCAACTCACGGGGGATTCATGGACCGAAACAGAGCTCTGGCCTTAGTATTTCATGGTAAAATGTGTACATATTTTCCTCTTGCCCACTAGATCAATTAGGAAGAAACTCTGAAATTAAGCACAACCTGGTGTGCTCGTTGCACTGCATAGCCCAACAGGTCAACACGAGGCTTCAGTATCGTGATTGGTTGCCATCCAGCCCTGGGCTTGGTTTCCGTGAAACATTTCCAGAAACAACCGTAGGCTGCTGATAGAAGCCATCCCATTGGGTATACGTTACTTATACCCACAAAGTGGCAGCTTTGATGTCGATGTATCTCTGAAACTATGCCACGTTTGCCTGGCCAACTGCCAGTCTATGACTAGGGTAAGATTATTCCAGCTACCAATACCCTTTCAACGATTCTTACGACGATTCTGTCGTTAAGGTCGGCATTAGGAAGGGAAGCGTATGGGAGGAAAGGAGCGAGTTCATCAAGGGGCCAACTCTACCTTGCGAACGTATGGCGCAGGGTTTGTATTTTTAGATGATTTTTAGCATATTCTATGATGACCTATCTCCTTTTCTCCTTTCTTTATATAGTGGCGTACTATAGTCGGGGGGCTTGATCTGATGGCCATGATAGCCAAGCTGCGGCATCACTGGAACGCGAACTTGATGGACCTGTGTGCCTTACAGAGTGTAGCTACCAGGTCCGCTCCTGGGTTTTAATATTATTCTATAGCACTTTACCATCTTTATTTGGGCGTACTGCAAAGTTGAGGGTGGCAGCGTGTTTATTTTTTCGTGTTTGTAGAACGTACAGCCGCTCATCATGCAAATACCACTCGTAACTTTACCTGTATTTATCGGCGCCCATAAACGAATGCACTGTAGCAATAGAACGAGCATTTAATGTTATCTGAGAGTTATCTGAGAGTATTATCTGTTCTAGTGAGGCTTAGTTAGTTGTGTCGGGGAAGACTGGCTGATATCTATGCCTCGACCACCGAGGACCACTCCGTTCTCACATTATCTTCCTCGATAGTTAAACAATTACCTCGACATATGCCATTAGTAAATGATGCGAGAAAATCCAAGAGTGACAATAACCGCAGCAGTAGACATGACTAGACAAGTTATCTTGTCGTTGAGCTCCAGGGTAGGGTAAATGTTGTATGAGCAACGATGGCGAGGATGGAGAGCGTTGACGTCGATAATGAAATAGACCTGTTCTGGAAATGCGTATTAATGCATTGGCTCTTGAATGCTCGAGATCAGGAAATCCTATGTTTATGCCCGAACTCTTGGGGCTATCCCCCTGAGGAGCAGGAAGCCATGTTGTCAACCCCAACATAGGACGAGGAAACCATTGATACCACGAGTTTCATACTAATGGTAGATTCTATTTTCATAAATATCTTACATATTCCATGTGCCCTCCCTGCCGCATATCACACATCACTCCTAGTCAGAGAGGATCCAAGAACGAGTTGATACTCGCCGGACTTTCTGTCAACAGACGAAGGCCGGCCCTAGCTACACAATGCTCATGGCCATACGGAAAGAGACCATCGATAGTCTATGGCACAGTCTCTTACGAGTAGAATTATTGCGTGCTTGCTATTATGTTGTAGTGTCGTGGCCGTGCTCGAGTTCGTCTCAAACTCCTACACCAAGAGACCAAATAGCAAGAACGTAGTTCACGGAACGTCGAAGACTTGCAGGATCTCCCTCTAGCCAAGCAGTAACAAAATATCGTGCCCGTGTGTAGTTTCTACAGTCTACGAGAAGCTAGGGGCGTGAAAATTCTCCCTGATGTTCGAGTGTTGGCAACGTCAACAACTATAGGGAACCGATATAGGTGATTCATGCTATTACGATAGGGATTCTCGATACACCAAGTATGGCATTTCGAAACATTGTTCATGTGCTCTCTGTACGGAGTACCAAGGTGCTACCTTGAACATGAAATCCTGCAGATTCGTCGACATGATGCCGTGGAGACTCACCGCCTTCAAGTTGCCTCCAGAAGACATCCAGATTTTCCAAGCCACACGAAATCCCCCCGTTCTCGACGACCCCCACGACATCCCCCAGATAAGATCATATGTCGTGCAAGACCTTTCTTTGCATTGCCCCGTTAGTCATTCGCAAATTGAGTCTTATTCTATCTTCCGACTGCGGAAGTGACCGGACGGTGAGGAGGTAGATCAGTTACTCATCAGGAATAGTTCGCTGGTCTACACAATGCAGCAGCATCAAGACCCCATATCGACGTGTCCAGATAGCAAAGTCAACAAATCCACCTCGGCCTCATTGTTGAAATCCCGCCCTGATAGCAAACGAACAAAAGCATCGAGCTGCATCCTGAGAGAAACTAGAACTCCTTTCGGATTCTAGACCTTCTCCTCTTTTTGACTCGCGGCTTTCCGTGCCAGATCGTCCTGGTTTGACTGACTGGACTGGAATGGCTCCCTGCAGGATGCCACGCAAGACCGGGACAAAGTGATCGTCATGATTTTCCCTAAGCGAGAGCTGAGACGGGCTGGGTATTCAAGGAATTTCTTTCAACTACTCCACCAGTTGAGGCCGTCATGGGACCCGCAACGCGTCGAAGATCCACGGATCTGATCAAACCCAGGTTCGCGCAGATTGTCTCCCCCCTTCTCTCGTAGAGGTAAGCCTATTGGATGGTTGAGGAATCGGTATTATGGATTATGGGCAGATGGAAATCACCTCTCCCCAGGGCGGAGTTCCTCCCTCTATTATTGCTTCGTACAAGTAAGAACTTCTCTCTCCCACATACCTATTTCGTGCCCTCAACCCCCCCCCCCCTTGTCCCTTGATTCTTATTATTTTCTCGAAATCAAGGCGGCGCGCGTGTGGTGCCGTGCCGTGCATGAGACCGCCCTGCGTGGCCCGCGTGGCCCGCCTTGTCGCAGGTGATGCACGGGATTGCGGATTAGATGCAGCGGCGCGTGCTCAGTCGAAGACATGCAGGGCTTAATGAAGCTGGACTGGGGGCGATGGGGAGGGGGTGGGTGTCCGGGATTGCTGCATCAACGGCTGGCGGTGACGGGTTGGTTGATACATGTTACATGCGAGAGAGAGAGAGAGAGAGAGAGAGACGGAAAGAAGAAACCAAAGTAAAGGCGAAGTTGCTATTCCGTAGTATAGTCTGGGGGTAACGAGTTATGGCTTGGTTGGTGTGGTCAGCATGTAGCGTCTTCGGTCTGAGATTTGGAGGCAGCTGGACCAGGGTTCAACGGGAAGGGGGAACAAGGGGGGAGCGGGAGGCGTTTTTTTTTTCTTCTTTTCTTTTCTGTTTACTCAGTAGAGATGGAGAGAGATGGCTCATTCGAGATGGCTGCATGGTGAGACATTCCGTGGCGTTTCTCATATGAAAAAAAAAAAAGAGTCTAGCAAGTCGTCCGAACTGCTTCGGAGAACGGGATAGAAAAACAAGCACCCCGGATAACACACGGACAGCGCAGTGGACAGGCGTACATACGTGAGCTGGTGATGCGGACAGACTAACGACCCGTTTTCTCATCGAGATGGCTGCTGCTGCATCTAACGTCTCCCATCCTCCTTCATCGACTCACCGAGATGGGTCCTCTCGATGCAGACAAGGCCCTGCGTCACAATTCTTCAGCAATTACAGGTCCTGTCTGCCTGTCAGTCTGTCAGCCAGCCATTGCAGGGTCGATGATTGCTTGCCCCCCCTCGTCATGGTTCACACACACACACAGTTCCAGGGCGTAATAATCCTCTGATCTCCAATTCCGCTTCCGTGAAGGTGCAGATGCGTCGTCTTGGAACCCCCCTTGTCTGCTTGCCCATCTCCTCCACCACCACCCCCAATCACCCTCCTCCGTCTCTTCTCACGGGCGAGGGCGAGGGAGAGGTTGGGGCCCGCGCGGGCTGTGTGTCGTGTCTTCCATGCATACAGCACGACCGCAGGCGAGAATGGTGCTTGATGGATCGTTCTTTGACTCTTCGACTACTCCGTACAGTACATACCTACATACGAGGTAGTATACCCAGCACTCATGCCAGCTTCTTCCCTGCTCGATCGACAATACCTTCCAAAACTCAACAATAACACAATACCTCTCTCTCCCGCGTATCTCGGACCCGCGGGCCGCCGATCGTCCGGCGTTTTGAAAGGAGTCGGCGACCCGCCCTCAACTCCGGCGCTCGGCAGCTGAAGCGCGCGCCCCGTCCCCCCGTCGCTCACAACACGGCGGAGCCCTTGTTTCCCTTCCCCTCCCCTCCTCTTTCCCGTTCGTTTCTTTTCCTTCGCGGCAAATTATCTTCATTGTAACCCTTCACTGCTGCATTCCACCCGGAGCAAGGTTTCTCGGCTCATAGACCTTTGGACTCACTCATCCCCCCTTTCGGAGCCGCTGCCCCTGTCACAAAGTAAGGCGTGCATGCCATCACTCCCGTCCATCGCAGCAACACACATCACAGCGGTTGGATGACAACGGGGGGGGGAGGCTCGGGCGCTTAAGCATGAGCCGATGAGGGCTTCAGGCCCCCAGCGTGAACCAAGAGTCGGGCGGGCGACGACACGTGCGTAACGTCAGCTAATTCAAGGACCCATGACGGATGTGGATGTGGATGGTGGGCATTTTGGTTTCTCGGGGGTTCCCGCGCCATCATGGACGTGATGGGATGAGATGAAATGGGTGTGTGTGTGTGTGTGTGTGTGTGTGTGCTACGCCGTAAGGAGTCTAAGGGAACTTTGATAGAGGGGACCGACGTGGAGAGCCGGTCGAAGTTGTTGCTTCCTCCGCATTTGCTGCTTTGATGACGACGGTGGTTGGCGATGTCGAGACTCGAACTGTTTATCCGCAGTTGATCGAGTTTGTGTGTGTGGCTGTCCCCAAGGCCATCAGAGCCGAGGTCTATTATCCCAGGCATCGGACACGGTACTCAACTCCCAGAAGCCCGTGACAACTGCCAATGGACTGTAATGGATTACCCCCTTGACTGTTGGGTAGACCAGAAGTGTTGGTGACAACTCGGAGGCCTTTGCTTCTGTAACTGCGCCTAGCTGCTGCGTCTCCTGGAGATTCCCTTCATCAACCAACAAACTCTCAAAATTAAAGACGGCTTTCTATCCCCCTTGAGGAACCGATCCAGCCGACCCACCGTCTTAGCTCGAGGGCTTTGAGCCGGAAGCACGCCATGTCCATCGGCGGGTAAGAGACAAGCTCGATCCGGAGTGGACCAACCTTTCCCTGGAGCGGTCTAGAAGTTCCCGCGGCATCTGGGCAAGGACCGGGGAAGGGCGATGGTCAATCAGTCAGTCAAAAGTTGTCGTGTGTTGGAGGTTTGTCCGCAATTTGTGTCCTCCCCCCTCCCCCCCCCCCTTCTGATCCCTGATCGAACTCGTCCAAAAGCATCTAGACAGCGTCAGGGTTGGTTGCTGTTGGTGCCGTCGTATCTCGGTCTGTGGCCGGCTAATACACCCTGGAGTCGCGACCCTGAACGGCTTCATCTTTGACGCTCCGAAAGTATCAAGGGTGGCCTTGTCTGGGAGAGGAAATGGACGGTGACGTTGATCATGGGGTTGAGACTGGGGGTTTGGCAGTCTCGTTCCGCTTCCGCGGACGATCAACCCCAGTCGCCGAGTTGCTGTCTAGATTTGTTCCCATCACCATGACGTTCATGTGGTGTGGCAGCAAAAGAGAGAAAGGCCAATCTAAACGACAGGGCTAGACGTGGAAGCCGATTTGACCCCGTTTGAGTATACCTACCCGTCACTCCTGTGTGGTTAGGCACGAACAATGTGACAAGCCTAGTAAAGCATGAAAGAGTCGAGACAGGGCCATCTCGCTCAGTTCATCCCCTTTGGGCCAACCTTGGATGTATCGGGGACAACTACGTATTTCGTAGTAAAAAGGCTTGCCTGTCAAATGTGCAGTTTGGGCTTGGCATGATTTCGGGGGGGGGGGTTTGCTTGCATGTGAGAAAGCTGTCAGTTTGCCCATGCTCATCCATGCCTGTCTGGCGGCATCGAGACTTGACCGGTTGCTTCTCAGCCTTACTGCCACGCGAAAGCAAGCAACAGCGAGGGTGCCTTAGTTGTTACACGGCTCTCTCGCTGTCTCTACAGATCCATGCAGCATGAAGCTCATCGCTCAGGCCCCGCGAGCCCCCCAGGTGCCCCTCCTCGGTCTTCAGCAACCTCGGCAGGCAATGTTAAAGAATCAAAGACTCGTTACGCAGGTCTCAACAGATGACCCGACCCTCGTTCGGGCATATGGGTCCCCCTCAACGGCCGTCCGAGCGAGCCATCTTGGGCATCACTGAGACTTCTTGCAGCAAAGGCCTACGCGTCATGACCACCGCACAACACCATCGTCAAGGGGCCTGTCAAACTCGGTATCCTCCGCCCCAATGCAAAAGAATTGCGGGGAGGGGGCCTGAGGAATGTGCAAATAGTCAAAGTGAAGCCATCCCGGTCCGGACGCAGGACACGGCCGTGGCAAAGGGCGGCTCACGCCTCCTCGTGGAGGATAAAGCCACGGTCAATTCTGGGGGGAGGGCGCATCTCAACGGTGCCGCCAGCTTGAGGGTCTCCTCTCCGCCTGTACCTTGCTTGCTCCTCTCGCCATGATGACATACATGCATAGGCGGGTTGGACAACTCTCGACGGGGTAAGAAGGCATGGGGCAGAGCGAACAAGAGAAAGGAAAAAAAATTGCAAGCTGGAGATGGATCTCAAACTCCACCATGATATGGGGACACGGATCTTGGCGAATTGTCAGTTGGTTGACGGTGGTTTTCCCTTTGGTTCAATAAGTTGCGGCGCCACTCTTGAGTCTTTCTATTTCGCATTTCGTATTGTCATAGTCTGTAGTGCTTCGCTTCTCACTTCTGTAAACGGATAGTTCACCGCTTGAAGGAGTGGGCTAGGATGAAAAAAAAAGAGGCAAAAAATGACGGCGGCAACAGGGTGGCTGTTGTGTTGGTGATGGTGTTGTTGGTGATGACTTTCGGTACCCTATCCTCGGATTCGGTGATGCAAGGGGACGACTCATTATTACCAACCACCAACATGACTCTCGGCGCTCTCGGTCGCGCGGACCTGAATTACCACCATCATCATCAGGAGACACTCCGATCAAAGGAAGAGTCCGCAGCGGGAACATGGAGGTTTTCCCTCTCTCTCCCCCAACTGAGTGCATGGTCGAGGGTTGGTTGTATGCAAGGCACAGCCAGTCGGAGATGGGATTCTTTCATGAACGCGTCTACATCGAGTCCTTTCCCCCCCCTCTGTCTCTTTCTGTGTGTGTCGGTGCCAAAACTCTTGGTATGTGAGAAAACGGTGGCTATCCTGTCCTTCATGTCGGCTCCAACCAACAAAACAACAGGCCAACAGGGCCAACAGGACCAACAACAGTCTCGAAACGGCAGCCGGGATGATTCGGGGCCAGGGCCTCGGGAGATGGCGTCCAGTCGGAAGATGAGCAGCAACGACGAGACGCTGTCACCAACAGACATGGATGGTTTCGTCTTGTTGTGTTGCTGTTGCTGCTGTTGTTCCTGAGGGCCTGCGAGTTTTTGGCTTATACGGCATGTGTTTACGTTGCTGTCGTCGTCACTGATACGAGGCAGATATGGATGAGCACACCCGTGGTACCGCGGCTAATTAGGATATTGTTCATTACATGATGATGATAAAGCTCAGTCATGTAGATCTTGATAGGCGACCCCAGAGCACAACGTCCGGTGGACGTGCTTTGAATGCGGTGACACTGCCTGACGACCCCCTTCCTTCGCTTCACCTCACCGTCTGTAACTGGAGTCTTGTCTCAGTCCCTCATCAGGTCCTGGTCGGTCTCTCTCAACACCTCGTAAAACAGAGCCAGAAACATGACATGTTTCTTCGTCACAATGAGAAACCGGACCTTGTCAAGGCCTACATAAACGTAGATGGTAAGCTGATCTTGTCTCGCTCACCCCGAGGGAAGGGCAGTACTGGGTAGGGTAGGTAGTTAGGTACTCAGAGTACAGTGTCTCATATCGAAATGAGATTCCCACTGTGCGTCATTCATGAGCGGCCACCGTTTTCGCCTCGTTTTTTTTTCTACCTACGTCCTATCTTGTAACCGTCGTCCAACGCGGCTCGCCCCGCGGATCGACGGAGAAAACGAGACGGAGGTTTTTCGTACTTCGTAGTATGTATCCACCTCACGCCCTAAACCCTCTCGCCTCCAGATTCCAGTGCGCTTAGGCGAGGGTCGTCAAGCACCGCAAGTCGCCTGTCTCTCTGGCGGCCGATGGCCCCGTCCTTCGGCCTCATTAGCATCTTTGGATGAGGCGGTGGCGGCGGGTTGGGCTGACTCGACGGCGGGAGTCTTGACACAACTCCGAAGCTGTGGCATCAGGCGTTTCGATTCAGCTAGGTAGGTACTCCAGTGAGTATACAAGTAAGCACGTTTCAAACGTCTTGGTGTTGTCGGCTCTCAGAGTCTAGGTCCGCCGGGTATCATCCCCCCCCCGGCCGCCATGGATGTCTAGAACCAACAAACATGTACTTACAGTCCTCCTACCTGAAAGACGATGGGGATTTCTGGGGCGAGAACAATGAGAATTCGCATCCCGGCACGGCATTTCCCAGAGTTGCACCGGGACGGACGCCCCCTCTCGTCGTCGAGGCCACATGAAGACCAACGTTGAATGAGGATCTACCCAAAGGGGGTCGCTTATTATTGACGCCGCCGTTGAGTGGATGCGTGAGCAATAATAGGAGGTCAGGTGATGGCCTGTCGACGTTTGCAAGCCGCAAAAGATGGAGCAACAAGGGCTTTGTTCAACAGGGAACGCATTGCTCGCTCAAGAGATGCAGAAGGGGGTCTCCATGCTCGCGGCTGGCTCCCTTGATTGTTGTTGGGTAGAATTGGTGAAGGGTTGGGGATGGGATGGTTCACTTCCGAGTACCTATCAAGTAGCAATTGCCGGCGATGACGCAGGCATATGTAGGCAGATATGTGTTATGTATGGAGACGGAGACGTGCAGGCGACGGGGGCGAACGAGGAGAGAAAGCAACGAGCAGGAGAGCGGATTCCATCCTGTCATTGTTGTTATTGATGACCCTAGTAATAACAACTAGCACACGCATTATGTGCGTGTCCATCGGCGTTAAAAAGCCATTGCAGGTCTCGCCGAGGCCGAAGAGGAGTCGAAGCTTCCAACAATTGAGACGATGACGGTGGGATATGGCGTCGTTCATTTCGTTAACCCATCTCACGCGACATGGTAGGTATCCGTTCTTTCTTGACGATGGTCTCAGGCCTTCATCAACTTGATATTGGAACTGAATGGATGTTGGCTCTAGCGTTACTCCATGGATGAGGAGGCTAGGAGGCTAGACCAGCACTGGACCAGGGCCCTGTATGTCAACCTGTCGGCAACACTTGCAAGCCCGCTTTTGGCTGCCTTCAGTCGATCACCACGAACCTAGGTGGGGGAAAGGCATGCCGGCGGGCTTGATGACCTGGCAGGCCTGAAGGATGCCGGTCAAGCCCTATGCGGCTGATGTTTCACCCCCCCCTTCCCCTCCTCTCTTCATGGTTGCTTCGAGAAGAACGTTGGACCCCCTCAGGGCACAGGGGGGGAAACATGCCCAGCCTCATCATCCTCGTTCTCATGGAGAATGAGAAGGGGGAACCTCCTTTCGTATGTACCCATCAGCATTCACACACAGTCAGTCTCGTAGATCATCCCCCCCGGTTTAAGCTCTAGGACCGGCTCTTTTTTGAAGCATCTTAGAGCCAACAAGACCAAAGATAGCCACCCTTTCAAGCGTGATGGTATGCGGGATGGAAAGAATAGAAAGGCGTATCGACAAGCGCCGGGAA
>JABFFI010001431.1:0-10583 GCA_013623725.1 Fusarium robinianum
TGTGTGTGTGTGTCCCGGACATCCTCTGAGGTCAGTCTGATGCTATCCCATCTGGTTCGCACTCCAATGCTAGCTGAGCCCAACAAGTTGGAAATGGTAAATTCCAGCCCTCGCTTCACCTCGCACGCGTGATTGATCATCAATTGCACGAGTTCTGCCTGTTCACACTCCTCTCCCTCGCTGACGAGTCACTGGCGTCACTCCCGAGCTGGGGTTGACTGGGAGGGTTCCAGCGCTCGAGCCCACATCACAGCACCGAACTTGAACTCGAGGCCGCTGAAAAAGGCCCACTATTTCCACCAAAATGCGCTGGAAGCCTGCTGAAATGAGGGCTGCCCTGGACATTGTTGGGAAGACTGGATTCTGGGGAGGGGGCCGAGTGGCTCTTTGGGCACGGAAATGCCTTGGCATTTGCTCTCGTTCTGTCGGGCTTGCACCTTGCTCTTTCCTCCCTTGCCGCACCATCTCGACCCGGTGGTTGACAGTCAACCCCCTACCTTAGCGTCACGCCCCGCCGTCCCCGCAGCAGCGGCCAGCGGCCTGAACCGTTCATCCCATTCGTCTTTTTTCGCGTACCTGCGCTTCCGGTACCGCCTTGGAGGAAATCCCTGTCGACCATGAGTTGCGGTTCCATTCTTCGCTACAACCAGAGGATTCCTGCTCGGATGGCCGAGAAGAGGGTGTGATGGAATAATTACTTTCGGGTCCGAGCCTCCAAAAAGAATGATCACCGGGTTTGGCACGGATAACAGAATTCAACCTTGAAGAGAAAGGAAATGCTGAAAGTTGACTTCGATTACCCCCCGGCAGCACCCATTCCACTTATCCAATCTGGGATTAGAGTCCCCGCTCTCCACGCCCCCCTGATCCCCTCCCGCCCCCTGTCCGTTCCCCACCACACCCCTCCCCTTGGTCTCCTCCGCCTGTCAGTGCAATTCCCCCCTTCAATTGTCGTCGCCAATTTCTCATCCCGTCAAAGCAAAACTCTGGGCCGCGTTGGTTGTCCTAGCACGTCTTAGTTAGCAAGGGCCTGCGTTCCCGTTCCCGTTCCCGTTTGTTCGTTCGCTCGTTCGTCTTTCTTCTCATTGTCACTCAGTCACTCCTTGGCCGTTTGTTGCTGCTGTTGTCACAAGACCTCTCTGTCTACGCCAAAGACTTCTTCTTTCCAGCAACATTCTGTCTCTTGACCCGGGAGTATCTAATTTACAGGGTACGCCTCACGAAAAGCGACCTGCCGGACAGAAGATACCAGAGGAGAAATTCCTTTCCTCTCCTCCCACCCTCATCGACACACCACCTCAACCACGGTTCTCACATTCTCCTCCCTTTAGATCCGCAAACAAAAACGACGCCGACCCAAACCAAACAGGACCATTCGATTCACCACTAGCCCTCAAGACCTCACAGCGGAAGACTCGGTCGTCTTTGCTTTGTTTCTCCTCCGCCACGGAATCTGAGACACGCTCCTTATCCGCAAAAACTCGACTCCATCATTTCCCATTCTGGTTTCTCGCCTCAACCCGTCAACGCCCGTCAAAGCAGGTGCCTACACTCTGTGTCCTCCGTCCCCCGTGCCTCCCTTTTTCTGCCGCCATCTATCCTCCTTGGCCTGCAGCACACTCGAGCCCCTCGCAACCGACGACTATCCACGACGATCCTACTTTGCCGCTTCTCGCCTCTCCTTCGACTACAAGTGAACCTCGCCGCGCGTGTGTTGCGTGAAGCACCGTGCCATCGTTTCTTCCGTCGGCAAGACGACCGCCTTCATGACAACTTGATTTTCTCGACCCCAAGTTCCCCAGCTGAACGGTTCCGGCCCAGCCTTGGACAATAGGTACGATCTCCTCTCCTTTACACGATGGGAAGCAAGATCTTGCAACAATATGGAAGGACCCGGGTGATGGAAATTCCCGTCTCGCTGGCAATCCTGTTGTATGAGTGTGCCCATTAGCCTTATCAAAATGGATATGGCGTGCTATCTGTGGCAAGAACATGGTGTCTGTCATTCTTGAGGGGGAAATCATGCTGACGAGACATGGTGGCAGTAGGACCGGTATTCCCATCGGTTCTCATCCCTCGATATCTTGCGACTGGGATGAATTGATCGAGTCCACATAGCACACCCTTTTCGACAACCATTCTCGAACTGACCAGCCTTCCTAACTAAGACTGCCTCGGGATATAGATCGTTCAAGATGAATCGCTTTCGAGGAGGCAGGAAGAAGGCCAAGGACGACCTCGCGGCCCCTCGGCCTTCCGTGGAGTCCGAGTCATCCAGTCCTTTCAAGATGTTCAGCAAGAACAAAAAGTCACAAGAGGAAGAGCCGAAGCTAGAGATCGACCTCTCCGAGGCACTCCCCACCAACGATGAATTTCGAACAAGTCTCTTGATGACCGGCCTATCAGCTCGGTTTTCCATGCTGCGAGAACAAGATGACCCAAACACTAAGGTTGGAAAGGCCAGCGACGACAGCGTGCTCTTTCCCAAGAGGCAATCAAGGATGCTGGACTTTGGTTACGGTGGTGGGCTTTCTGATATCGCCGAGGTCGAATCGATCAGAGCTCCCTTTGCTCGAGCATCATTCCAATCGTCCGATGATGCGGCTTCAACATCTGGAAGCATCATGGGTCGTGCCAAACCCACGGAAGGGAACAATCTTTTCGGTGGTCGACAAAAGATCTACAAGATTCCAGCCAGCGGGTCAAAGGGCGGTGCGCTGAGCGGCAGGGCACTTTATGACGATGATGTCGCTCAGTCCGCTTTCCAAAAATGGCGACAGGCCGAAAGGGACAGACAGTCTCTGGAGGAGCATCGCCAAAGTGACTCGGAATCGACTCACCGGGAGTCATTAGCGCAACTGGAGTACAACCAAAGGCGAGAGACTAGTTCAACGACATCTTCAGGCCCATCCGTGGCCCGAAACTCTACAGCTGCCACCTCGACGACGGAGTCGCAACCTGCATCTTCCCTCAAGGACTGGCAACCCTCCACCTTGGTAACGAATGCAGCCAACCCGACCCCTCCGCTCGAACGGAGCGTCACACGGACGCGGCGGCTCTATGAGCAAGGCCTGAACCAGGATCTCCAGGATCAACAGACCTCAGCTCTCTCCAGGATCGACACTCTATCGAGGCGAACCCTTGCTAATCGAACACCGGAGATTGTTCCCGTTGTGCCGTCTCCTGCTAGCGCAACCTTTGGTGATCGCTTTGTCGCCAACCGATCCATCCTGAGCAAGGCTAGTGCCCCAAATCTTCGATCGTTCAGCCCTCCGGCATCGTCCCAAATGACCCCAGTTGAGCCAAGCAACAAGTTTCCGACTTTTGAGGAGCGAGCGTTTGGTGCCACTCCTCCTCTGAGCCCTCCCATTAGCGAGACAGGAGAAGCTCAGCCGCTGTCCGCCCAGCCATCAGACAGGACTAGAGCATTCGTGAGCAAGATGGCCTCCCAATACGATGAGTCGAGGTATACCCAGCGTCAACTTCAACTGCAGCAAGGACGCGACACACCCACGAACCGTTTCCGCACCGAATCCAACGTGTCTGTCCCCAGTGCCCGGTCTCGGTCGTCATCGGCTCAACGTACTCCGTTTGAGAAGCACGACTCAGCATTGCTCAAAACAGAGCCCACTGTTCAGGAGGAGGGTCAAGGATCGACCTTCTTCGATGATGATGATGACGACCAACCCAGTCAGACAGAGCTACCACGTTCTGGAGTGCCTCCTCCCCAAGTTACAGTTGAACGGCCGGCGGATCATGAGCATCCGGCTTTCAGAAAATCTGCACTCCCAACGCCACTGGCACTCTCCGACAGACACAGCACCGCAGCTCTCAGTGCCAAGGATGAGTCCCCGGAGGACTCTCCTACACTGGGCCCTGCCTCGGGTGGCTTGAGTGGCATGGTTCGCCAACATTTGCGACAGGATAGTGGCGCATCTTCTGTGTATGGCAGTGCGCCCAACGACGCGGATCTAGCTTCGCGATTCCCGCCGGAACGTAGCGACGCACACAAGTATGACCCCATGACAGTGAACACCAACACGTGGGAGTCCATTGAGAGGGACCTGGCCTTGTCCATAGACGGTAGCCAAACGAGCCCTACCCGTTCGTCGATGCACCAGGAGTCCCAGGAACGCACTTCTTCGTCCACCCGCAACTCCAAGGTCGAGAGCGTGGAGGAGCGGGAGACCGACGAGTTCGCACGACATCTTGCCGATGGCGCGCGCCGGGTCAGAGAGAGGCTGACTTCGTACGTTGAATCCGATAGCAACAAGCTGACTCCAGTTGTACCTCCACTGTCAGAGCTTCCTCCCCCGCCGCGCCCCAACGGTCTAGGAATTCTCAAGTCCAAGTCCAGCCGCGGTTCTTTGGTCGATAGAGGCCGAGCAGAGAAGGAGTACCCGAGTCAGTCGAAGGCCAAGAAACTTCTCGGTCTAGGTGGCACCTCTCCTGTCCCAGCTTCCGCTTCGCCGCGACGCGCGTCGTTTGACTTCAGTGACGAGCCTCAGCGACAGAGTGAGGAGACAATCGATGGTGGGAACCAGGGGGGCGAGGATAAGGATAATGTCCACGCCGGCCTGAAGGCCTTCCGACAAGCGCGACGAGAGTTGCAGAGAATGAAGGAACTCGAGGTTCAGCAGCGTTACCAGCCACCCACGGCACCCCAGCCAGCGCCGTCTGCGCGAGAGAGAGCCCCTAGCATGCGAGCCCCCTCCCAGGCTGGATCTCGACCACCATCCCAAGAGCGAAGACCCCCTCCGTTGACTTACAACCGACTTCCGAGTGAGGAAGCTAAGAATGGACCTGGCTCCCGTTCTGCTTCGCGCGCCCGCTCTGAGCGTGATAGAAGTGGTTCCGAGACTAGCAGTGGTGGCCGATCCGGTAGCCGACCTCCTCGCCTTCGCAATGGCTCGGTGCCGTACGAGGACCATCCTGTCCCGATCAGCTCGCCCATGGGTCCAAACGGAATGCCTCGACAGGGACAGATGCTGAGATCTCCCGCTGTCCCCGGACCTGACATGAGACGCTCGCCTCACCTGCCGTCGCAGGCGTACGCTTCCGGTAATGCCTCGCCAGGACGCTTTAACCGTGCCAGTGACAACATGCAGCTGCCCTATGGCTATGAGAATGGACAACCATCGCCGATGTCCCCCATGGGCGGTGCACCCTCGCCGTATGGCTCCCAACGACCATATGGTGCCCAGTACGCCGGGATGCGGACTAGAGACATGTCGGAGCCGTCACTGATGTCGCCGACCTCTCTGGGACCAGGCCAACGATTGGGGCCGGCTGGGCTCAATGGGGCTGCGGCTTCAACGCCCAATCTACACATGAACCTATCAGCACCACCGGTCCCCCCTATCAACCCTCGCCGCAAGACCAACGGCCACGGAGACTTTTCGCGCCGAAGTGAGGACGAGGCCGCAATGAGCGCCCATCACTTTCCCATGGGCCATGGCGCTGCTGAAGATAGCCGTGGTGCCCTCGCTCCTGGTGACGATGACGATGGCCCTGGACAGTACCGCCGGAGACTTCGAAAGGCTACCAGCGAAGCGAACGGACTGAACGCCCGGGCGCGATCGATGCGCAATAGCCCTCCTCATCCCATGGTGCCTCCGCCTCTGCCTCCTAGCATGAGCAGCAACGCGCTCCCCGGAGGGATGATCTAATTGTTCATAAAGAAATCCTTCACTTGTTTAATTTCTATTTTCTAGTTCCAGTCCAGCCAGGCATATGAGACTCACGACACGAAGATACCTCTCATCCCCCCGGTTCTTTCCAGCCCATTTAATCGCGCCACTCTCGGTCGAGAAACAAGAAAAGTCTTTTTTTGGCGAAACGAGATCTTTGATCAGCATTCTTGTACATATTGGAGGCGACCATTCGCGTTCTTTCTTTCGGTTTTCTCTTTGTTGAGGGGTTTCGGTTTCAGTTGTTTTTGTTTGTTACCATGGCACAAGGGGGTGGGATCTAGTGTCCGGCGCGGACAAAACCGGCTGGCGAAGGGATCGAGCAGGTCTTTGATCCATAGTGCCGGCGTCAGGGTGATTGTGAAGGACAAACCAGGTAACTCGGAAGAAAATCGGGTAGGGATAGCACGCATTTGATGGAGCAGGAGAAGGTGTTTGGCTTGTATGTACAAGGGAGGGAGTCGAAAGCAGAGGGCCAAGTCGGCGCTGGTGAGGATACCACCTTTTCTTTTTTTTTTTTTGCCAATTCTCGAGATTTGAGTAGAGATTGCTTCTCCGAAGGGCCGAACAGGCGTGTAATTGAAATGTATTCTTGATGACGATGAGTGTGCATAACCCTGCGTTGCTGATGAGTGTGGCGATGGTGTCTGGCAGCACATCCTTGGCCCTTGGGGGCTATGGGATATCATGACTTTGTTTCTTACGCTGACTCTGGAGGAAGGATGTCTGGATGTGAAGATCGACTGTCTCTGTTGGTCGAAAGTGATAGGGTCTTTGCTGTCTGTCCACGTCAAAATGTGTAGTATCGTTTCGTGCTGTGGATTGTCAACCGAGCCGGATTGGCTAAACCTCTGGGTGCCTTTGTTGGCTGGTCTGGGATCTGGACAGTACACGGGCTAACAAAGATAGTGCTGATCAGGCCTTAAGCAGTCGTGGGTTTAGGCTGTTGATGGACGACCCGGTGATGTTGGTGATGGGCAGATCCATGTTGATCTGCTGAGGGTGTGATGATTGACGGGTGGCGGCGATGCTGGAGGAGAAGACGGCAGAGAATGTATCGGTAAGTAGAGGCGTGCATGTCGGAGTGGCGAGGGACAATGCGTCAGTTGTCTTATAAACTCTTGGGGATCTTAGTTCTGAAAGGATGATGATGACGAGGGGGCTAGAGAGGAGGATGAACAGAAGCATTGTCAATGGCCAGAGGATTTACTGGGGCTGGGGACGGGTGAGGTCGGAGGAGGTTACATGGGATGAGGGCATGGAGTATTATTGTCGAGTACCGAAGCTGACATCCTTGGCTTGTATGTAGGATCTGTAGGATGGGAGGTTCGTGGTGGTGGCGAGGGTGGACATGATCGCTTGGAGATCCAGTCAGACTTGTCAGCTTATTCCTTGAGCACTCGAGTCTGTCAGACCCGGTATTCCCATTCATAGATTCGATCAATCAGTAACAATGGCATTCATAAAACACTTCGTAGACAGGTGAAAAAAAAATGAGATCCAAAAAGAGATAGTGGTCAAACTGAGCATTTCATGCCTTGGTTCTAAGCCGAGTCCCCCTTCAAGGAACCGCGGGTATCGATATCGTACAATAAAAGTCCCATCACCCCCTTATACTGTTCCAGTTTCATCCGAACAAGTTCCCATTCCCCCCAAAGCAATAAGCAAACGCCAATATCATCATCATCGTCCCGTTTGCGTAAATGTCCACGGTCACCGCGCGCCTCTCCTCTCAACACCGTGTCGAACAAGTTACAACAAACGAAGAAGGACTAAATGCAGCATTGCAGTGCTGGGCGGGGCTGATGTGTCGATATTGCCCAGAGACGAAGGGTACGGAAAAAAGCTTGGAGTGAGAACAGAGCCAAGTGACTTGTCGTTCAGATCCAGCTCGGTGTGCCGTGTAAGGGAGAAAAACTGGGGACTCCGACTCCAGAAAACGCAGGGTATCAATCATCCCGAACGAGGCGATCCGGTAGGGGTTACAAAATAAACAAAAACAAGAAGTGCCGGCTGGTAGGAAAACAGGGCAGGTAGAACAACGCCGCTCCGGTCGTGACGAATCGTTCAAGGGGCCATGTCGAAAGTCAAGGCTTTTCGCTCGGCGTAGAGATCATGACGCGGTGATGAGGGTATCTAAAGTGTCTGTAGTCATCGAGGTTAGGTGATGTTAGGATAGTATAGAGGACAGGAAGGAACACACACCATTGTGACCAGAGTCGTTCCGTCGCGACGAGGTTTGCTCCCCGTTTAGCAGAGAGGGCAGTTGGTGCACTGCTTGTGGCCACAGGCGGTGCAGGTGGTGCTGATGACGATCATGCCTCCGCACTGGCAGCAATACTCGTAGGCAGGCATGTTGGTGATGAGGGGGTTTTGGTGTTTGAAGTTGAGTGTGTGTGTGTGTGTGTAAGTGAAGAGGTTGTGAAGGTTGGCTTTGGTTTTGAGTCGTGGATTTGAAAGAAGAAGAGTTAGAGATGTTTGTTGTGATGAAGGAAGAATCAAGAAGAAGAGGCGAAAAAGAGAGGGAGGAAGAGGACTTCATATACTCGTCGAGATGGAGTATGAGAGAGACAGAGAGAGAGAGAAGTCCCGCCCCCCTTCTCAGCCGAGTTCTTCGGCTCGCTGGTTTCGGCGATGGAGGAGTTTGTCGTCGTCTGGCGCCGGCGCGGCGGCCCCCCTTTGCCCCCCCCTCCACCCCGTTCTCGTCTCAACCTAGGTGGTCGACCGTCTTACCCCATGTCGGTAGTGTTCACTTACACACACACTTACAAGCGCGGGTGGTGTGGAGGAGGCGCACACCTACCTGCACGCGAGACGAGGCACTGTTCCCATAGGCTGGAGGAGGGAGAGATGAAGACATATACTTTTTACAGTAAGAAACCACACACAGAAAAGCGGTTGACTGGCTAGAATGGTGACTAGGAGGGGGGGCGTCCAAAGGATCAGAGGGGGGGTGTCTGTCTGTCATGTCTGGTTGATGGAAATCAAATTCCTTGCTGGTTGGGGTTTGCTTGCTGCATTTCTGCATCTTGGTTTGCCTTGCCTTACATCGCCTCGCCTGGCATTGACATTGCATTGCGTTATGTATTCTGTGTATCCCTTGTCGCCCATTAACCTCGACTGCTTTTCCTCATCTGGCTTTGGCTCGAGTGACCAGCAACAATTGCTGCTTGTTCTATTAACCCTTTGCCTTGGGACGAAGAAGAAGAAGCCCATGTTTCATGATCGAGTCCAAGCTCCTCCTCCTGTGAAGCTATTCTAGATTGGGGAAACAACCGAGGGTCTTTGAGGGAACGGCATTTACGTCACTCCACCAGTGACGACATTGCCCAGATGTGGCAACGCCTGACGATGGCTGAGCCGGGGTGATGGGCAGAGGCGCGGCGGCGGCGGCGGGGCGGGGGGTAAGGGAAGGGAAATGGAGAGAGACAGAGAATAGGTAGGGAACTGGGCAAATGAGAGACGAGACGGACGGGAAGAGGGGGAGGAAAGAGAGACATTGTGATGCAAAGCGGGAGTCTAGAAGAGACAAAGCCCACGCGGGAAACGGAAACCCCGAGCTGAACTCCGAACGAATGAGTTGGGAAGCGAGAAGCAAGCAAGCAAGCAAGCAAACGAGAAAACGAGAGAAAACGAGGTGGGAAGAGACGATGAGGATGAGAGACAGAAGACAAAGATCGAAAGTAGCCAATCCCAATCCATGCTTCTCTGGCCAACAGAACAAGAACCAGGGATCCATCCATCTCTCTTCCCCCCGTCCGCGCGCCGCAGCAAAAGCTCAAGCTGCAGTTCGGCCCAAAGAAATCCCACTTCCACGTTGACGGAGACACTAGCTTCAACAGCGTCTGGCCACACCCCCCCCTACCTACGCAAGCCAACCAATCAGACATTCTTCTTTTCTTTCTCGCGGCTGCTGCCTTGTTCCCTTCATGCTTGACTGGGTCTGTGGTTCCCTTGGGCGGAGAGGGCAAGGGTGTCAGAGAGGAGCCCTGTTTTTGTTGGCGACCCTGACAACAAACACCTCCGTCATCAGCCGCCGTGATCCATGTTCACTCACGTCCAGGGTTGTTGCTGTTGGGGGCGCACAAGACATGGTGGTCGAGTTGAGGAGTAGGTAAGCGAGTGATAGTCGACAAAGAGCCGAGGATGACAATAAAGTAGTCGTTGTTTGGACAATGGATGTCTACTTAGATCCATGGCTGAATTTCAAGATGCCTACTACCACTGTCCACGGGCGAAAGAAGAGATGAAGGAGGGGTCCTCTCCCACACCAAGACATACATAGTAGACACACACACACACACACACACACACACACAGGGAGAGAAAAAAAAAGGCAAAAAGGGCCGCCAGCCTCAGGCTAAAGAACAGGTAGGGATTCCCTTTTTGTGCGTTTTGCGGGGTATTAGCCGCAAAGTCAAAAAGAGGGCTTGGATCTGCTCTTTTTCTTCCGGGGGGGGAGGAGGGGGGGACAGAGAGAGGACTTGAACATGTCGATCTCTACTCTACCTTGCCTAGAACAATCGAGAGCTGAACATCTGGTCTCTTTCCCTCCACTCTCTCTTTTCTCCATCCCTCTTCCTTGCTCTTATGGAGTCAGTCATCGGCTCATCGCCTGTTCAGCTCTGACAATAAGAACACCAACACCAACCAACCAACCACCACCATCATCATCATCCATCTCAGAGGCTCTGTCCAATGCAGACCACCCCCCCCTTCGGCCGTGGCACAACAGCACACTACTGCGACCCCAACGTATGTACTCTTCAAGTTCCGGACCTAGAGCAAAAAGCCTCGCGGGGGGGACGGGATGACGCATTCCTGTCGGTAATAGCAACCAACGATGCGCGCTTCCCTCCCCCCCATTCTCCCCCGGACGACGACTCGGAAGCC
>JABFFI010001432.1:0-12830 GCA_013623725.1 Fusarium robinianum
CCGTCACACAAATCTCGATTGCACAACCCTCCCACAACATCCCCCCCCCTCATCGTCTCGCCGGCGCATCACAAAGATCCCCCAAGACACACTTCCTAACCCGCACTCGCATGCTATATATAAAACCGCGAAAGGGAAAAAAAAAACAAACGGTGAAGAAACAAGGGGGATAAAGTGAGGCTCTGAGACGGGGTAAGCTGAACGGGGAAGAAATACGATAGGTCACGTATACCCGCGGGTGGGTTTGGTGCCGGTGTTCTTCTAGTGTTTCAGGAGCGTGTATGCGCAGAGGCGAGGTGCAGATGACGACGGCTTGACCGCCTAGAAGAACTCATGGGTTGAGATACTCGTGGATATGGATGTATGTTTTGCGCCAAGTGTCCTGGTAAGTAAGGGTTGAGAACTGCGTGGTGCCTCGGCATGAGGCTAGAAAAGCGGATAGTCGCCGAAACGACGGGACGAGAAAGAGACATGACGAGGGATATACGAACAGACAGTGAGTGAAACAAAGGCCGGGGGAGAGAAACATCGAGTCTCGTGAGGGAAAACAAACGGTCTGTCTGGGCTCATGACGATCCGTCGGTGTGTTTCGTGCTACCACTAACCAACTCTTTTTTCTCTCAACCTCCGACCCCCCTATTTTCGCATCTCCGTATGGTCCCGTGTGCTGCTTCCGGACCGAACGACCGCTCGTTCATATTGTTGTTCTTTGTACATTGTGTGACACTCCCTTCTCCTCCCGCTCTCCATCTACCAGTATGCCGGTCTCAAGCCCGCAAAGTTCGACAAAGCTGCGGCGGAATGTTCGTCGGTCTCCTTCTTTCGCTGGCCACTCAACTACAGAACTCGTTAGATCTCATGTCCTCACTTTGGTGGCGAGGAACTGGGTGAGGCATTAAACTTACTTCTAGCTGAACGCCCTTGTGGACATGCACAAGCCAGTCCACATAGCTCTGAGCCTCGTTGTTTCGGTCCTCCACCAGCATGCGAGCAAAGTCAAACTCGGCACCGTCGATACCCTGCCGGGCGAGCTGGATGGTAAGACCCTTTGAGCCCCGCATTGTGCGGAGGAACTCGATGATGTTGCGGACCTGCGCGTTGAGATGGGTTTCTAGCAACGGTAGAGACGAAGTGTAAGGATCCAGGCTCTTAAGTGAGTCCTTGTCTTCGCCAAACAAGTCTGCGATGAGGTTAGGTGACGTTTGCGAGTGGAACCAAAGCAGGCACTGCTGGCCGTTGTCGACCAGGTAGACGCCGCCGGGTTCGACGCGCGAGAAGGACGTGCGGATCGCGGGCGGCATCTTGAGGAAGCCTGTCTCGGGGTCGGCGAAACCTTCCTCGGGCTGGAGGTTATGGATGGGGATCATGCGGGGATAGAGATACAGGCTGAGCTCAAGAGCACCCATCGAGCGGATCATCCGCATCTCGTGAACTCTTCGGTCCGAGTTCTCGACGCCGCCCTTGAAAGCTCGGCACTTGAGCATACCGAGAAGGTACATGCAGAACTCCTTGAGCCGTTCGGGCATGACAAGCTGTCCCGGCGGGTGTTGCTGAGCGGCGTGCTTTCTGTAGCAGGACAGGATATCGATAGCCCTCTCAGTAAGCCAGTGACGGATATCTTTGAGATTGCTCGAACTTGTTGCCAGCTTCGTACTGGCTTCCTTGGCCAGCACGGAGAGGAGAGCGTCTTGGTCGACAAACTTGAGGCACTCACGGATACCCTGCTCGCGGCCGCCCGATTCCTTAGATGTCTCCGAAACACTAGCAACGACATTAGAGCATCGGACACGACGCTGGCCTGAAGCAGTTGTGTAAAGGAGGGCGGACTGGAAGTGCGCGTCGAGCTTCGAATCCAGCTTGCCGTCGTATGTGAAGGTGACTGCCATGGCCTTGTCGGCATCAATGACACCGATTTCTAAATCGGCGCCAAAGGTGTGCTGAATGAAGTTGCCATGGTAGGCAGAAACTTGTAGACCGTTGGAGCAACGGACCTTCATCAGGGCTTGGAAGCCAGTCTCTCGCGTGACAGCGTGCGAGATTTCCATCGACAGCCTGGGGCTGTCTCGGGGGGCGATGAAGTTGGGGTAGTAGAATGTCTCGCCGCCCGTAGTAGTGGCAACATGTCCTGTGGGTTTCGGTTCAGTAAGTTGAGGGCTTCTGGGAATCATCACTTGCGATTATACATACCTATCGTGGCGATGTCCAGGTAGCCCCCAGATGGGGCAGCGAGGAAGAAATCAGCACCGATACCGCTGGATGCCATTTTCTCGGCGACCTTCTTCCAAGCGGGATGCTCCGTTGTGTAGAGCTTCTTGTCGATCTCGCCGCCGGGATGGTTGCCATCATCGCGCATGAAAAGGCTGCCAGGGCCCCAAGTTGGCAGTGAAGAACACGAGGCCACAATCTTGCCTCCCGTCGGCTCGAGGGCAGCGAGTGCCGAGTTGAGGGCGGCAAGTAGGGCAGGCTCAGGATTCTTGATCACAGAAAACATGTCAGGCAGCCGTGTCAGTAGCGATGTAATGACGTCCTTGGACTCGTAAGGGTCCACGAAGAGACCCTCGCTGAGGGGTACGAAGGGGTCTTCCAGGTCGGGCATGATCATCATCTGAGCTTGGTCCAGAGCAGGCTATATAGCTCATTAGCGGGGTTCCCTTGCGCGAACGCTTTGCGCGACTCACATTGATATTGTAGAAGTGAATGTCCTTGTCATATGTGACGAAGCCAACCTTTGCGCCCTCCGGTATCCTGCGTTTCGCTTCTCCATTTTCGTCCTTCTCCTGATCTTCACCTCCGTATAGGGCAGCAAGGATACCATCACAGAATGCCTCGACATAACCCTTGTTGTAGGACTCCTGGGTCACATCGATGAGGAAGAGCCATCGCAAGCCAACTGGCTCACGGGTCCAGTACTCTTTCGGTACCACAAATTCGACTGTTCCACGGTGAAGCTCGGGTCGAGAGTCCCGGTCGACTCGCACACCCTGGGGAGTAGTAGCGCAGAAGTATTCGGGCGGAGTGTCGTTGGGATACGAGCAGAGGTTGCAAACAAACTTGTTGCCGCCTGATCGGAACATCATGAAGGGATTCATGTAGGCGCGGCAACGCCTACATCGCGGAGGGCCGTCGTCACCGAAATCCAGAATGGGAATTTCAGTCTCTCCGGGCTGCAGAGAAGCCAGGGGCTGCAACAACAGCCCCAAGGAGAGACCAGTGGCATGGAGAGCCTCGGACGTTGCCGGGATGTTGTTGAGGGTGAGTCGGGTGTATTTCGGGGAGGAGTTGCCCTGGTCGTAGGCGACAAAGGAGACGGTCGCAGGCGGAGGGATGTGTCGCTCGAAAGTAGGGTAGACGTTTTTGAGGTAGTACTGCTGGATAGCGTCTCGCGATGCTGGCACGCTGGGCATATCGTCTGGGGAGACCTTGGGTCCGCTGGTCGAGACTGCCGCTGTATCAATGCTCTCGCCTACGCTGGGAGAGAGTGCGGGCGCAGCAGGGCCGTATGCTGAGGTAGGGGCCGCTCCAAACTGACTCGGGCTGATCATCTGGGGAGTCGTCTGGGGGCTTCCAAATTGACCCCCGAAACCGGGAGCGCCAGGGGCGGTATTGTTCAGGAACTGGGTCGCAGGAGTTCCCTGTGAGGGCATGCCATTGAAGGGCTGCGAGGAGCCGGTAGGTTCAACAGTGTGGTATGCATGCCGGTCCTTCTTCTTTCTCCTCGCCGTATGGTGTCCCTCGCCCAAGTTCATTCCCCCTAATTGCGCTGCCAGTGTGGCATCGGGTCCTAGAGGAGCTGCCTGGCCTCCGGGGATGCCCTGATCTTGAGGCGGTGCGTAGCCATAGCCAGGGCCTGGAGCGGGCGATCCCGTCATGGGGGGAGGAGCTTGCTGGCCTCCGTAGTACTGAGGCGCGCCGCCATAGCCAGGTTGAGGAGGAGCTTGTTGCTGGTAAGGGTTGGGAGCAACGGAGGGTTGGAACTGCTGGGGAGCAGGTTGGGAGGTTCGATTAGGGTTATTGGGGTCGATGACCTCGCCATGGCCAAGAGCGTGGAACTGGGTATAGTCGGCCATGTTGATTATGGAAGTGTGAAGTAGAATCGAAGTAAGGATCGAAGACGACTCAACCGTCTATCGTCTATCGGACGAGGGATGCGCCGAGTAAAGGAGAACGTGGGGCACAACGGTGATGGGCGAGTGCGGGCAGCAAAGGAGTTGGGAAGACAGATGGACAAGTCTTATATGCTGGAAAGAGCGAACATGGTCTCGCGCGCTCGTTGCTGCCGCTGGAACTGCTTCTTCGTCGAAACCAGGAGCTGAGACGACCTGGATTTGGTGGTGATATCTTGCCTCGCTGGCCTTTTCGGTCGACGGTGTCCGCTGTACATTCGACCCTTCCTGGGATCGATCGTGTTCCGGTTCCCGCTTTCCCTTGATTGGAAAAGCGCGGGGTATTGATATGACTGAGACACTGTGTTGAGACACTGTGTTCTATCGTTCTTGTCATGTGATCCATCACGCGACCAATCGTTGGTTGGGTTTCGGGCTGTAAGTAGTGGTGGTTCTTTCATGTTGACCCCAGGTTGAACCTGAGACGGCCTAAATATGGTACGTTTTAGCCCTTTGTTGTTTTATTGTTACTTGAAAATAGAACATTGTGCTGTGAAAGCTGGGGCTGGCGTTCGTTGGATTGGACGTTAGGTGGTGGGCGCGAGTCCTTGACCCGAACAGGAAACCCGTGTTTGCTTGACGATTGACCTCTTTCATTATACGTTCACTGCGTAAAATGCGGCCGACTCGAGGGCCAGTCGACCGAAGGAGCCTATTCAATAGCTCTCGGCTCGATATTTTTAACACTAAGCAAGTAAAGAAAACGGGCGGTCAAGCCATATCATGCGGGTTTCTCATGCTTGGTCGAGATTCACCCACCACCATGCAGGGCCGTCAGATTGTGAAGGAGGTATTGTCAGCGATAATTTGAGTTCAAAGAACAGCTGCATCTTCCATTGTAAACATTAATTCTCTCATCAACTTCAAATGGTAAGCCTGTTTGGACTTGTCTGCCTTATCAGTCTATCATGTGGCAGCCGGACCTCAAGGTGGCTTGGTGAGGCAGTGACCTCTGGCCAATCGTGATGCAATGTTGTGTTTGCTCTGGTGCACCAAGGACTGGGTCGATAGAAACTCCGGAAAACATGTTGATCTCTAGAAATCTGTGTCGTGAATCAGAGCTATTTACTTACGGTCTTCTTGAGCGATGTCCGGTACTTGGCATCGATGTTCAACTTGTGCTACCATCCTGATGTGGTGGGCTGACCAACAGACGACACACTGGGGACCACGACCTCGTGGCAGTTTGGAGATTCCAACATGCCAGATAAACGAAGAACGCCTGCTGAAATCTCGAAAACCGTAGATTGAAGGTGTTTAGATACTAACGCGTTATAAAGAAATAATGTGGTGTAATACGCGTGGAGTAAATCGAGATGGTGATGATTGTGCCATTTCGTCCCTGATGCCCTCCGACCGTGTAAGTCGTGACCCAACTTCCTTGCGTTCATACCCGTCAACCAAAGGCGACCAACTCGCAAAAAATTGTAAAAATGTCGCCAAAGTGCTATTACGCAATCCAGAAGCGCCAGATGTACGAAATTGTGTGAATGGCGTGATGTATAGTGGGTTGGCGTTTGCTGGTGTTAGGATGCGGATAGCTTCAGATGCGAACGCGAGATGTCGCGAATGAGCCGTTGCAGTGACTTTGGACGATCTGGGCGATTTCAAAGCCAAAATGGCCCAGGACAACGGCAAAAATTCATTTTCGAAGATGACACAACCTTTGGAGTAATCTAGGGGCAAGGAAACTTGACGGAAGAGGTTGAATGTGCTGTAATTTGGTATGCGACGATGAGCATCGCTCCTCAATACCTGCTCTCTGGCCTGCGATATGCCTCCTTTGCGTTGTCTATCATGTCCAACAACTCAACGAATTCTCCCCCGAGTCCCTAGCGCAAAACTTTGCCGCAAAATCGCAAGACCATGCCAGAAACGACTCATTTAGATCGCACAAGAGGGTCATTCGAAGAAGCGAGAGAATCGAGGGAAATGGATGCTCGGGGGGACGAGTTGCTCTCTGGTTCTGCCAGACCAGATCACACAGACTGGTACACCTCACCCGAGGTGATGTCTGAACGGACCAATCAGAAAAATTGGTCACCTTGCAGGCATTAATTGGCATTTTTGGAGATTTTTCTTGGCATCGATACCCATCCTGGCAATCTTCTGTGGCTGGAGCTGATTAGTCCCGGCGAGACGCTAGTCAATTAGAGCTTGTGAAGCTGCCTGGTGGGCTGTGACGAGAGTTATGCATGGGAGGTAGGGCCAATCTTGGAGCCGGACGGCCAAAAGCTCCACAAATTTCTTGGTCTTGTGCAAGAACTGTGCAGGCGAGACGAGGCCTGTGCACGCGGGTGTGCAAAGCGCATGCCAGCGGGTGCAAAGCCCTGCAGCTTCTTTCTGGTGTGGCGCTTGCTTCTGCCCCTCCCTCCCCGACGGCACGGGTGGGGAAGCTGAAGCAGGTGAGGGCCAGGTCGCGAAAAGTGAAAGAAGAAGTCCAGAGCCCAGACTGGGAAGAAAGAGCTACTGATTGCGGTCCTGCCCCCGCCTGATATAAAACCAAGCCCCGTCCCCTCCTCGCGCCCGACGAGAAACGTCTCGCTCCTCTTCCGACCTCACTCAAATCTCTGGTATCTTCAGAATCTCATCTCGCTGTTGTCGTCTTCATCTCTTCTCCGAGCCCTCCAGGAATCGAGCAATTTCGCGTCTCATATCAGCAAATACCACTTACACCCCGTTACCATGCCTCCCAAGACCTCCAAGAAGTCTGGCCACGCCAGCTACCAGGTGAGCCCATTCGCACTTCGAGCGCGAGTTATTTTACTATTCATGAATATGGCGCTGACACTTTTCGGTTCTTCTAGGATATGATCAATGATGCCATTGTCAACGTATGTTCTTAAGTGTTTTCCTGTCCTTTTCGGCGCGTCCACCGTCGCGCGATTCGCCTCGCCGCTCGGTCGCGGATTGAGGGCATCACCATGCGCTCCCACCCGCCCGTGTCGTCTTCCACGTCGTGATTTCGTCCCAATGATCATGTTCACTGACGCGTCCTTTTTTTTACCCTTTCAATAGTTGAAGGACCGAAATGGCTCTAGGTAAGAAATATTTTTTTCCTCGTGTCCTTCTCAATGCGCGACCCAACTGAGGCGTCGTCGCTCGTTTTCCCCTCAACCCTTCGGTCGCTAACTATTACTTCAGCCGACAATCTCTGAAGAAGTATGTCAAGGCCAACAACACTCTCAATGTTACGGACAATATGTTCGACTCGCTCTTCAACAAGGCACTGAAGGCGGGTGTCGAGAAGGGCCTCTTTGAACAGCCCAAGGGTCCCTCTGGTGGCACCAAGTTGGCCAAGAAGAAGCCCGAGCCCAAGAAGGAGAAGAAGGCTGCCGTTCCCAAGAAGGACACTGCTGCCGCCGCCGCCAAGAAGCCCGCTGCGAAGAAGGCTACTACTACCAAGAAGGCTGCCACTACCAAGAAGGCGGCTGCCGAGAAGAAGGCTGCTGCTAAGGCTGTCGAGGAGGAGGAAGAGGAAGAAGAAGAAGAGGAGGAGGAGGAGGTGCCTGTTGAAAAGCCTGCACCCGCCAAGAAGGCCGCGCCCAAGAAGGCTACGGCTGAGAAGAAGGCCGCCGCTGTCCCTAAGAAGGCTGCCGCTGCTAAGAAGGTACACCAAGTCTCCATGCCTAACCAAATTCGCCTCTTTGCTGACCAGAACACGCAGGCCGACAAGCCTGAGACTACTCTCACCAAGACGAAGACAGGCCGTGTGACCAAGTCCGCAAAGCCCGCCGCCGCGCCGAAGAAGGCTGCTGCGCCGAAGAAGGCCGCGGCGACAAAGAAGGCTGCTGCTGCAAAGGCATAAACATTTATGTCTTTTGCAGCATTGGGCAGGCATTCTTAATGACGGTCACGGCGTTACAGGTTTTCACGGACGGGATACTGAGAGCAGCGCTATTGGGTTTTTGCTGGTTTGGACGGGAGCGCGATATGTTGAATGTGTTTTGGTTGCAGCACACACGGGGACATGACAAGCCATCTCATTTGTATTGTTTTTCTTCAACCGTTCAGGCGTCTCTGGACAGAGGCGCGGATGGCGTGTCGGGAAACTGGCTCTGCTCACACGCGACGATATTCCTTGTATTATATTGCGTTATGATACAGTTTACTATGATGAAGCAGACACAGTACGCATCAATCTCAGTCGTGAATGTAGAAATCCCTCGCAGTGAAAAGCATGAAGCAATGTCGCGACGATGTGTGCGATACGGTTGGGAAATGACAGGGCCATGACCTGAATTAAGCGGGTTTGCTATGTGATTCATTGTTAAATCATTGAACCAAAAGGTAAGTCTCGGCTCAAGATTCGAGCAAAGTTATTGAAACCTATTATTCTGTTGACTGCGCTGGGTTTGTTGTGCGCTCAGGCTCGACGCGCTTCCTTAGGGCTTGTTTTACGTGGATGGCGATGGAACGTGTCTGGAGTCTTTGCCAGGGGTGTGACGTGGTCAAGGTCGGCGTTTATCATTTTCAGGTCTCTCAGGTTGCGACGTAGATAAACATGGTCGCGAGATAAAGGGGAACTTTTCTAGACTAGGGAAGGGAGATTCGCGTTGGCTGAACTGGAACGACTCGGCGCGCGACGTGTGTCGAGTTCAATCAAGAAGCCAGTGTCACGTCAGCATCGGGGGGGTTACAGAGTCTGCGTGTAAGTGGGCTAAGAGGAATGTCGTAGAAGAAAAGCGAAAAGAAGTAGGGAACTCGGGTTATGTGAAAATGGAAACGCCATAATGAACTCGTGACTCTATCGACGCGGCCTTCACGCTCCTCCGATTCCTAGTGCGTTCGGCGTTCTTGAGTTCTTCCATCTTGATCTTGATCCCGTGGCCAGGAGAGTGTCGCTGACGCTTGTCGTCGAAGGGAGTGGGGCAAGCTAGTCTGTGTTATTTTCACCCGTGGCGTGATTTTAGATGGCATGTGAATTTTCTTGTAAGTGGCAGGGAAGGAGCATGCATGAAAGACGTTTTGGGGTGGTTATTGCGAAGGAAGGGGCTTGACTGAACGTGAACTATCAGCTTGTCAGTACCTAGTAAAATGTTTCTTCTTTCTTAAGCTTTATTACGAATGCATCTGGGACTATGTAATCCGCCTAGTAGTTGTCACAGATTCCAACGAATGATGAGTCTATGGCGCTGACGAAGGGGGGGGTGTGACGGACGAGTGAAGAGAGTCGCGTCGTCACCGTCAGTTGCGACCCGCCGCCTCACGTGCCTGCCTCCCAAGTCGAACTGCCATCAACTCCAATGTGGCTTGAATCAAACGGAGTACCTTGTACATCTTCCCAATGCAGATCGCCCGCAATTGAATCGTCAGAGTACGTACCTGCCTCGCAAGGAAAGTCCCCAACGTCAGCGGTGCCTGCCACCTTCAGTTGAGTGCCCCTCCTTCCTCCCCCGAAGCGCTCCAAAAAGCTTCCCGGATGGCCCGTGCAGTCCCAACCTTGGAATACCTTGCTCCCTAGGTATTCTCACCAACACGTCGTCGCAGTCGCAGTTCGTGCTCAACCTCTCGCTCTCCTCTTCCCGCCCCCCGGTTCGTCCCTCTCTCTCGCCTCAAATCGTGCCACGCAACCCCTGACCGTAACCCGATTGAACCGTGGCCTCAAAATTAGTGAGGAAACAGCCACAGAGGAACCGAAACGCTTGACGGCCCAAGCCCACTTTGGCTCAGGCGCATCATCAGCAGCTTCGCAAGGCCTGGGGACCTGACGACTCCCCCCCCCGCCGTCTTCGACCGATCGTCCCGGGGGAAACAAGCGCGCGGCCCTCTTTCTGCGCAATCGCCAGTTCTTATTCCTTTGCAGCCTAGAGCTTCTTTATATCTTGCCCCTGCTGCACAGCCCGAATATCATACGCAAGCCTAGCTATTCAAATCGTCAAAGTTACCGCGCCGTTTCTGGCCCCGCTTCTTCCTGGCCTCATCCCAGACTGTCAGACCGACGGCGTTGTTGTGTGAGCTTCCCCCGGCCGGCGCTGCCGAAGATGGCAGCCTGTCTCGGTTCTCACGCGCCTTGACCTGTCATCTCAACTAAAGTCCCTCTTAAACCTTCTCTTGACTCAGCCTTGGGGGCTTTCTGCGCCGTAAGAAAGAGCAAGCCAAACAAAGCCGAGATCCAGAGACATCACCGGCACCATGGCCTCGTCCAATCCGTTCCGAAAGAAGCTGTCCAAAGTCGCTTCTCCTACGCCGCTAGGCTCAACCCCCGCCTACCCCCCTCCTCTCGATAACATAGAGACATCACCCTCCGCTCCCCGTTCGACGAGTTTCCCGCAGTACAACGATCCGATCCTCGACCCAAAGTTGAAAGCGACCAAAAAGGTCCGCGTCCTCTCTCCCCCACCGCTCTCCCCCGACTCTCCCGAATGGGCCTTCGCAGCGCCGCCTCTAGGGCGACAAGATGCGAGGGAACAGCAACAAAGAGACTACGATCCGTTTGATGCAACATCCGCAGACGGCAGCGATCGCGAGATTGTGCCAGATCCTGCCCCAGGCCAGAACCATGATAGAAACCGCGTTCCCGGCAACCCGTTTAGCAAAACCTTACGGGATTTGGAGTCACCCCAGGCGGAACATATGCTAGAAAAGGAGCGACGGGAGGAGGGAAAGGCTCTCAGAGCTGCAAGCAATGCGGCTAGGAGGTCCTTGGATGTCAACTCATTCAGGAGGTTGCTTATGACAGGAACCTCGGACTCGGATAAGCCCTCGATCGCTGCCAGGAACCGCCAATCGATGCCTCCGCCTCAGAGGACCTTGGCCGACTCTTCTTCGGTGTCGTTGGCATCAACTAACGAGAGCTCAAAGGGCGCCCTGACGCCTGGCAGTGAGTGGCATGAAGTCTCGCTCATATCCCATGAGGCTTCGGATACTCCGGAAGACGACGTCGATCATGGCAGTCTCTCCGACTCGAGCGCGTCGGCAAGACTGGGCCACGGCAAAAAGCCGCCGCCACCGCCGAGCTCACGGCACGGCAAGTCGATTAAGCTAGAGTTTAAGAGTGAGCCCGCAACGTTCGATGTTCTCGCATCCCTATCGACATCCGATATAAACAAGCCGCTGCCGCCAGCGCCCCGAAGAAGCTTTGAGGACGGCGCGGCGGAGTCGCCTTTTGATAGAGAGGCGGCGGGCAAGGTCCCTGATGTTAGTGTTGACTCACACGACGGGCCATCTCATTTCCTCGGTGGTGGTGGTGGTGGTGGTGGACGGAAGGCAGTGCCCGCACCGCCGCCTCGAAGGGGACATGCTAGGGGGGAGAGCAAGGTCTCTCTGGCGAGGATTTCGGGCATGGTAAATACGGCGTTTGGGCCCAAGAATGACGAGAGCCTCTCGCGGTCATCGTCGATGAGGTCCCGGGCCGACCATAGCCGGCATGACTCCCAAGTCCCGGCTCCTCCTCCACCACCTCGAAGATCACACCATGGGTCGAGGCAGTCAACTCAAATACCAGCTGCGGCGGCCGCCAACGCTGTCGCAGGGGTCAACCAAATTCCATACGTCGCGGAACCAGTATCGGAGCCCGATAGGGTTACAGACTTGGCGGCTACACACCACCCGGCGTCGCTCGAGCCAACACCTCCTCGCGATGCACAGCCTGGAAATCATCAGGTTGTGAACAGCGGCAGGACTTTTGCCCCTCCCCCACCGCCAGCGCGCAACCTGTCTGTACGACGGCCTGCCAGCCTCCGGAGTGTTGACAGCACGAGCCGACGCGTCTCGTCCGAGACAAAACCCCACAGCAGCATGGCTCCGCCGCCACCCCCGCGAAGACAGCGAGGCAGCAGCAAGGGCAGCATCGATGGGCCTGGCAGGAGGACGAGCATTGACGGCGTGGGCAAGCCCGAGACGAGCCAGCTGCCTGAGGAGGATCCTGCGCCTACCGACGACGAGACGGCTCACGACGCGGCGGTGGTTGTGGCGGCGGCGGCGGCGGCGGCTGTCAATGCTGGTCCCACATCTCCGCAATCGGCAGCTGATGCCGGTAAGAGCGCCGACATCTTAGCTGACCTCGATGCGCTGCAGAGGGAAGTGGACGCGCTGCGGGGGAAGCTAGGATGACGAGACGCGATGTGATGGAAGGTATGCAGGAGCCGGGACTCGAAGCTCGCGCGATGTGATGTGCCTAGGTATGCATGCATCCCAATGAAGAGGGTGGTCGGTCCCCTTGGGACTCGGACCGGATGTACTATGTCGTAGCTTGAGGGAGGGAGGAGGAGGAGGAGAGAGGGAGTGACGATGATGAATATGGATGGACAGACGGCGTTTTTTTTGTTTTTGTTCCAGGGGCAAGGCAGGTAGGGATTCTTTTTTTTTCCCCTTGCTTGACATTGTAGGAGCATTCATTTCCCGGTTGGGTTTTTTTTCTATTCAATCCTATCTGGCGATGATGGCGCTATCATGGGAAAGGAGGAGGCATTGTCTGAAAGCTGTAGATGAAGATGTAAGTAATGGCATTTTCTCCGACCCCGGCTGATGAGTTGGGGAGGGAGAGGTAGAAAGTGTATTTTTGAGATGATATTCTTGCCTCGTCCTTTATATTATAAGGTACTTTTTAAGGTATCACTGCTACTACGGGTTATTTATTGCTTCGACATTGTTGGCGTCGATGTTGTCGTGGTCGTTGGTTGCTATCACGACCTCATGACGCCCTCCCCCCTCCTTCTCTTGTCA
>JABFFI010001434.1:786-17648 GCA_013623725.1 Fusarium robinianum
TTTCTTTTCTTTTTCTTCCTGTTTTAGGGGTGTGATCGATTTGAGACCTGCACCCAAGCCGCGATTTGCGCGCGGGCGGTGGACGTTTTCTTTTTTATTTTGTCCGTCATTCTAGGGCTGCTTGCCGTGGCCGGGTGGCTAATACTGGATCTCGGAAGGTGAGCCGAAATGACTATCTCACGGGGGAAAAAAAATAAAAAATACACGGCGATAAGTGCGGAGTACGGAGCAGAGTAAATTGAATAGATCGTGAGAGAGAGGTAAACACGGGACGGGACGTTCATAGGGGTGGGTGTGTTGCATGTGGGAAAAGAAGCTGCAAGTTGGTCATGAACCCAACACTCTCATTGGAACGTCTTCCACCCAAGTCACAACAAGAAGAGACGGTTTTGTCATGTTTGCTCCGGGTCTTCGTCACAACTCAGACGCATCCACTTACTTCGTACATATTAGCCGCCCTGCAAGATTGCCAGACAAAAGGGAAAGGGGGGTAGGGTGAGGTTGATCGATTGCAACGGTCCCGACAACTCTTGCCGATCTATTTTCTCTTCTCCCTTCCTCTACACCAACCCAACCTTACCCATCTTCCCTGGCCTTGCCAAACTCTTGACTCGTGGCTATCACCTCATAGAGAACCGGCTAGCTCAAGAGCAAACACCACAGCAGGGGTTCTCCTTACAGTAAAGAATCCCGGATCCTATAAGCCGAACAATTCATAGTAGCGCACGCCCTCTTAAGCCGAGAAAGGAAAGAAAAATACAAAGTGGCGGTACCTCGAAATCTGGGGCCGGGACGGAGATTGATTAGGTGCGTCTGTACGGAGTACTCACTTACCACCTTGATAGCAGCATGGAAGGCGGGAGAAGAGACGAGCGAACCTAGCTCCAATCGTTGGCGCTGCATCCTAGTCCCACCAACTAACCGACATTTGAATATCTAGTCTGGAGATTTCTCACATCCCCTGGAGCCGCCTCGGACCGGGCGCTTGGTCGGATACACAAGGTCCAGCAATAGGTAGGGCGCGATGTTTGTGAACAAAAAAGAAGAGTGGGCGAGGGGAAGGGGGGGGAGGGCGTGTGTGTGTGGGCAAGGGTAGGCGAATAGAGTCAGAGGAGTGAGTGACAAGAGACTCCGAAATGAGGCCTTCTAGACTTGTCACTGGATCAGGTTTCGGCTCGGCAGCTCTGGTCTTGAGAGTGAGAGGATCCGGGGAGCCAAGCGGAATGAATGTTACAACTCGACCATGAGATGACGACAGCCTCTTCACCTAGTGAGCAAAGAATAGCTCCCGAAGGCGTGAGAGCAACATTGACCATCCACCACAGCTCTGACCATCATCTGCTTTCGAGGAGTGTGCTGCTGCCCCCCCACGCTGAGCCCCGCGAGATGTCAGAAGAAAACAGGGGTCAGCACGGGGAAAGGCCTGCTCATCTCATCAGTCCACGATGGCCGGGGGGGTGTGGGGAGAGAGGAGGAGTGGGCACGGGGGGCGGGCGGCATGATTTCATACGGCAAGAGTCGTTCTCTCACCGAAGGGGACATGGTGTTCGGTGTTTTGCGTTTTGGCGAGTTGCGACATTCCAGACTCCTCCCAGACTCCTCCGGGACGGGATGAGAGGGAGGTAGGCACCTATTCATTACCCCATCATTGTCACATATCCCCTGCGTCCTGTCATTGACCTGAATCCCGTCATGCCCTCGGGCACCACCGACCGATGCGCTTGCGTCAGCGACGGGCGAAGTTGAGGCGCTGTCCCCCCCAACACGTTGAAGGACCAGAGACTTGTCGGCTTCTCGATGGTGGATGCCGGCCAAGTCGCTGCGTTGTTGTATGCAGGGTTTTGCGCCTCGACGCCCGAAACGACCTATTATCTACAGAGTACGAATCATCGCCCGTCTTCAGGCAAGGCGGCACGATGCGCAACATCCAACAGAGACCCTGACTCACTCGACGTGCAGGTGCCCAGCCTCGTTCTCGTCCCGACTGATGCATTGCGGCCGTCTTTTCAGCTGGTTACGGAGTACACACCTTGGCTACGCTGGGGGATGAGATGCCCACGTTTCTCACCTCGCGCACCTCGCGAGCCCTGTTCCCTGTGTAGGCGTGCTCGGTCTGCGGAGCCCAAAACCTGCCAGTCGTTGCGATCCTGCGCTCTGTGGGTGTCCCCGTCACGGCAGACAATCCCAACTGTCGACCGCGACCCTGGCTTGGCGTGGGATTGCAAAACGGCTTCTTGGGAACGTGGGATGGCCGTCCACCATGTCGGGGGATGTCCGCGATGGACGGCTACATACTCCCTAGTAGGTCCTCGCGAGCAAGAGACGATGCTCTCGGGCTAAGTCCCGACCCTTGTACCGCTTGACAGCCGTCGACAGTTCCTGCATAGGCGTCGTCCGTCAGAGAACGTGCATCGTCGCGCCGTCCGAGGCGCATCTGACGACTTGGCTTGATATCCACTTGCTACTATATGTGAATACCTCGTCGTTGATGCCCAAAGGCGGCCGCAGCCAGGCATGAAGGTAAATCCGCCTGTCATGATGTCTTTGATGCTTGATGACCCCATGATCGGTACGGAGTAGTCTCACTGAGGTCCTAGAAACCCCGGGACGGCACAGCGGTCAGTATGAGAGACAACAGACCTAGCACCTCACCGGCTGAAGTCTGCCGAGTGAGTGAGATGTGATATCTGTTACTGCACGCAGGACGCAACTCATCGCACATCTCTGCAACAGGGCTCGAAAGTCCCAATGCGAAACCTTACGCGAGATCGCGGTTCCGAACATGATAGGATCCAGCTATCGCCAGACGGCCGCAACAATCGAGAGCTTATCGAGAGCGCCCTCGTCCTTGGTTGAACTGACGGCCGGAAGTGCTGACGGAGCTGGTGGCATGCAGGGACGAAGAGCCGGTCGATAGAGACGCGTGTCGTCCGGGATCTAAAGATCCATCCCACGGAAGATCCTTCTCTTTCCGTTCTCTCCCACGTTTTGTCACCATGGCGGGTCGACTCGACCCTTTTGTCACGAACTTTGTCCAAAGGCTGCTGCATTGAGCGTGTCTAGAGGTTCCCGGTTCCTGACTGGAGTAGTCGGTGTGGACTCCCAGAGACTTGATGGAACGTGCTCTGGCGATTTGTCACAATCACATGTGTTCATGAGCCGTGAACGAGATGGCCTGACCTAGAGCTTGACTAAACAAGATTTTGAAGTTCTCAACGGAAAGAGAGCACGTTGAGCACGTTCAGAAGGGACTAGCCGCCATTGGACCCATAGCATGTGAAGATTCCACACGGTCGCCTGGGCCGTCGTTAGATAGTGCTGGGCCTGGTCAGCAACATCATCAGTCATTGCGAAATGGGGAGGTTTGAATTGGTGGATGTAGTTTCATTGACAGCATCAATTAGCTTCCAGGGTTTGCATCAACCGTGTCGTACGAAGCAGTACCTGGATGGTAGGTATAGCCGCACGCCATCACTTCAGCCCTTTTTCTCCCACGCGTCCAACAAGATCGGAATGCTCGGAGACCACGGGCCACACCACGGTCCGATCAGCCAACGAGAGCCAGGAGAGGGCTCAGTGCCGGTGGGTTTTTCAGCCTCATTTTCAAATGGACTTCTCTTCTTCGTGCTATGGGACAGCTGAGTGTTGTCAGCAAAGTCAAGGGAACGAACGACCCGGACGCCCGGAAAGTCAAGTTCGTGGGTATCTTGCGGCCGCAGCTGTTGCTGCCTTCATTTCCCACCTTGGCCTCCCTTGGGGGTGTCGTCTGGGCGCAGGGACGACCGATGTGGCTTGCATCCCATCTGCGTCAGTCCAAGCGGCCATGCTGTTCCTCCCGTGCAGGGTCCAATTCGAAGCGCTGGTCGAAGAGCATTTTCTCACCAGTCAGGGGGCAGCACGTTCCCTATCAAGGGCCAGCTCGAAGAGCCTCGGAGGAAGACGGGAGCGACGAGGAGGGCCCGGGAGGGAACGTGGAGGCTGATGGGGATTTTCTCCAGGCCCCAGAGAATCCTAGCTCCTTCAGCACCAAAGCGGTTGAGGCAACTAGCACACTCCCGCCAACGCCGTGAACCAAGCCTTGATTCAAGGCCCAAAGGGACAAAGATAGCTTGGAAACCGTCCCACGGGGGCGTGGAGTCAAGAGACTTCGGGGAGTCCAAGAGAACGTGGTGTGTAGATCGTGGAGCCGCAGAGCCGCTCGTCCGAAGCGCCGTATCTGCCGACGCGGCCTTGCTTTTTGGTGAGCGACGCTATGCAATTTGCCACTAAGGGGCCTGCCGTGACAGTATCTCGGGGTCCCCATTGCGCAACGCCGGGAGTAGACCGAGCCCTGCTGATAGCGGCAATCCGAGGTGAGGTGAGTGGCGTTGCGGCCGAATCTCCGACCGAGGAGCATGCGGACCCGATTTCGGTGGGTAAAGGGTGAATGAACACGGGCGAAGGCTCCAAAATGAATGATGTGCGAGAAGAGGAGGGAAAACTGTGTTAGCTGCTAGGCGCTTCCCCAGGTTTCGACCACACCCCCATTTCCCCCAGATCCTGGGGATGTCGCCAGAGTGCGGGGTGCGTGTATGAGAACGTAGTGACGACGATCATCTTTGCTTGTTTGTCCGTATGTATTACTACTTTGATGTCAATTTCCATCGGTGACTAGCTTCGCGAGCACATACCTGTTGTAGCAAGATATCGCGTAGCGTTAACGACCTTGCTGGTTGGTTCTGGCTCTTGTGACGGTCTCTCCGTTTGTCCGTGAGAGCTCCATCATGACGTACAGGTGGTTGGGCAGAACGAAGAGAAAGGATGAATCCCAGATGCTGAGCATTCCTCAACCAAGGTGTGAAAATGAACGAGGGGAGCGGATATGTAATTCAATAGATGGAAGTCATTGCAGCCTTGTGCTTCATTGAAGTTGAAATCGCCCCAATGAGGCTCAACATGCCTGCCGCTGCATCTTCCCCGGATCTTCTTTTTCCCTGGTCTCTTCCCCCGCATATTCACATGCCGGGGTTGATGCCGAAAGGGAAGGACCTACCTATGTACCTAGGGAGGGAAGGAGGGCATCCCATTACAGGCATCCATCGCGGGCATCCATCACGGATGGAAAGGCGGCCCGTCCACCACACCAAGTAATCATGTTACCATAACGAGATGCCGAGGGGTATGAGCTTCAATAACCTACGGTGAAGCAACATCAGCCGGAAAGACGGTGTCGATTGATCTCACTCGTGTTGTGATGGGAGGTGTGGTGATGTGTTGTGACAAGGCGGAGGAGGGACTCCGTGAAGAGTGGCATGGTGGCCTCACCTTGCTGCACAAGTAAATATTTTCATGTCATGCTACCCAGCAATTCCAGGTTGCCTTTGAGCACCTCGACTGGAGATTGGAGGCTGCTCAGTTGGCCTCGGACCTCGGAATTGAGACGTCAATTCTTTCAAAGTGCCTTGCTTGGGACCAGTGATAATAGGATCACCACCCGAGGGCGAATGGGAGCTTCAACAACCAGGAGTAGAAGCCGCCATCTAACACGGTCGTGCGTGTTGAGACACAAAACCCTCGTAATTTGAATCAAGTAGAGGAATGTCAAACCATCTAAAACTGGCTTTTTGTGATAGTGAGATCTATAGCTGTGTCATCTACTGAGGAGTCCTCAGGTGGTTTGTGGCATACCTCACACGGGTTGAAATGAAACGACGAAGTGTTTCCAACTTAGGAATTATCCCTGGCACAATAGTGTGGCCCGCTTAACGATTTCTAGGACAGAAGTATCTATTTTGTCTATCCTGTCGGAACTCGTTATCGTAACTGAGCTGTTGCTGGGAGCCGTGATAGTGATCGAGAGCCCCAACCAGGCAGGCTTGGCTCGATCTCGAGTGGCTAGAGAAGTAGCGACGGGGACTGGATGGTGTCGCATATCTTTCATATGGGACCACGGCTAAGCATTACTACTTCATTCCATGTTGTGTCTGAACCAAGTCATGGTGAGAGTTGAAGCCTAAGATCGTACTCACGTTCCTCTTGATTCGGGACACAGAATGTGATAAGCCCGAGTTTATGTACGTGGAACCCGCTTTGTGTGTGCGATCTGTTTATCTTTGTATTGAAATCAACGACTTCGGTGTTTGTTCGCCTGTGCTGTGATCGAGTTCCCAACGTCGGCCTCGGACAAACAAGAACTGCCTCTGTAGGCAAGGTAGTGACAGCATCGGAAAACACAATGTTGCTAACTTAGAATTGTTCTCTCGTCCGCAAGAACTGAATAGTTGTGTAGAACATCAGCTGAAGGCGCATGGTGGGTGGGTGCTAGGTAGTTTACTTTGCACATAGTCATTATGCGAGACGCAACACATGGAGCGTTCTGTATTATCGTCTCGAGCTGTTAAATCTACTCAAATGGAAGTTGTATATTGTTGTTGGGAATATGCTTCTACAATTCTGATTGCGCGAGTCTCAGTGACTCTAGGATGAGTTGTGTTTAGACGGCTATGTGAGCTATTGTAACCACTATTACCCCCTATGGTGAATAGTGCGTTGAATACACCCCATCTTGCAGCAAGTAAAGGAGGAAGAATGTCGGGATTTATCTCTTTGCAGTTATGTATGTTCAAAAGACCACTCATTCGATCCAAACAAGGTTGTTTAAGGGCTGTGATAGTTTCTATCGCGATATTGCAATTTCCTCATTGGTTTCAAGGCTGCAAGGCATTCAGAATAGTTTCCTGGCTGTATTCGTCCTCTAGTATCTTCTGTTGGGCTGCTTGGATCTCCACAACTGGGTTGCTATCGAGCAATTAACTATGAATACTACTCCTAAATATGAGTTCCTGCTCAACACTAGAAGCTTAGCAAGATAAAACTCATTGGGAGAAACTAAAGAAACATCGACGCTGCAGTACTATTAAATCTTAGAAAAGAATGGCATGAGAGATTCAGAAGCCGTCCGTCGAGGCTTTAATTTACGTGGCTCACCAAACTGCCGTTGGGCAGCGTCAACTTTCGTAGACCTACAATTGAGTTTTGAATAAGGCATCCCGGTAGTATAGGCCCACTTGAACTCAGAATCTAGTAGATGGGATTCAAGGATATGTTCACTTGGATCTCTGAAGCAGCTGTTGGGGCATCGTCGAATACCTCTTGAGTTCTCGTTGCGTGGTCCGGTATGTGTAAGGTTAGCTCCTGGCGCAAGGCGTTCTTTCACAATGGATTGAAGCTACTAGGAATGGCTTCAGCGCTCTTCACCCCCTGTTTCAGCATTTATCGGACCTTTCCAGAGGCTTAGGGTAGGTAAGGAGCACCGGTTGTCCCGACCTGTGGGTGATGATGCTTCTCTACATGTAAACAAGTATGTTGCTAGCTTGACTGTCCAGCTCAGGAAACCCATCTGACCTACGGTAGGCTGATAGTTCAAGATTTATAAGCTGAGTTGGCGGCAAATCTGCCATGGCTTTCCCGTGGACTTTGTTGCTTGTGAGTTTTTGTCTTCCAAATTGCCACTGTGATAGCCCATTTCCCCTTAGCTAGGAACGGGCACCTTCAAACGAAAAGATGTCTGAAGCCAGCTACAGTGCTTAGAACCTGGGGAGGCACCGTTTTTTTATTATTAGAGGATTGGTTCTCGCCCACTGAGACCATATGCAAGCGAACCATCCTGGCTATAGAATGGTCAAAGACTATTCGTCGGGGGGACCAACATCTCTGAGTGAAACCTGCGGCTCCATGTAGATCAGCCTTCGCCATCTGGAGTTCAAAGGGCTGTCGCAATAGTTTAGCGACGGGGGCATTGATACAACAAGTCGGAGCAGATCCAACTCGGGGCAAGCTGTTTAGAAAGCAACCGTGAAAGAACGGCCCGGTTCACATGTCTAAAGGAAGATAAAAGAAGCCGAAATGCCAATAGTAAAGAGATAAACAAGCTACTGTAGGTAGCGAGATGTCATATCATAATACATTTGTCCCGTCAAAAGCTCCAAAATCGGGATAATAGATGGATGTCTGGACTAGAGGGCCCAGACTAGAGTACGGGTACACGGGCACTCGCCCATAGGCCTCAAACCAGAGGCTCGAAGTAGTGTACAAGGGATACCAAGTCTGCTTTCCCCGTCGGCCCGATGGCAGAATGGCCGACAGCAAATTGATACTCATTGGAAGGATGATCCCAGATGCCATTGAATCAACCCCATTTGACACCAAAAAAGTTGAGCTTCTTTCCTGGCCGTGATGATGAGCTCTCCTCCTTCTCGAGGTAGATTCGGTCGTAGCCTCTGACGTCCAAGAACAAATACTTGTACTCGAAATCGCTCTGGCCGCGATACTTGACCATATGTAGTCGCACAACGCCGTTATTGAGCGGTCCCTCAACCTAGTCAAGTTAGCGAATGGAAAACGGCACCGAAATACTTTAAAGCACTTACATAGAAGTGCATCAGAATATGTTGGTTGCCCTGGGAGTCGGTGTTTTCCGTTGACCTTTGAACTCGTGTAAGCATTATGCCACACAAAACTAGATGCGCTTCCTTACGCAACCGGGCGCGCCCGTCTCCACTTGTTGAACGTCTCGTCCCCATGGGCGGCAATTTTCTTTGGGTCGCCTAGCAATTCTAGACATCGGGGGTCATCCTTGAGCTTGTTGACGGCGCGATTGAACTGAGCAGTCTTGCTGTCCGGGGAGAAGACATCGGTCCAAAGAAAGTAACTGACACCTCCCTATAGAAACGTTAGGGCCATGTAACACAAATGCGCCGGGCGACGTACAGTGAGCACGAGACCAATGAGTATCATGCCAAGGTTGAAGCTTTGCTGGGTTGCTCGGGAAGCCTTTTCCCCCACAGAGAGCTCACTCCACGGCACGTATCCAGTGTCATTGAAGGGCGTCACGGCTCGTCGTTTCGGACCCTGAGGTGTGGTCCCCAGGCCGCTCTGTGTCGCATAGTATCGTGGGAGAAGGGTTCGGATTGCGGGTGGGAAGCCGAGGATGTTCGTTGTTCGAGCTGCAGCGAGAGAGGTCGTAGGCTTCATCATGGCGGTTTGGCGACGGCCATGGTACCAGGACTTGTTGTCCCAATAACGGCTCTAAGCGATTAAACTGTTCGAGGGGACGGTTGCTCGTGATGTTGTCGCTTGGGAGTTTCGACCTTGAAGTTCCTTCAATTGGAGGTACCTTCGGCTTGGAGGTCATGCGGACTCACCGCCTTTGGCAGAATTATACGTGGGGTGGAAAGATTCGACCAAATCGGGGCTAGCGTCTCCGATATGCCACTTTTACTTTAGCAATACGTCTGCCCTTTAATGGTTGACTCCTGATTCCCTGAACGTCCCCAAACCCAACCTCACATTCTTCCCTTTCCTCTCCCAACGGGGTTCAGCTCTATTCTTTCCTTAGCCCTTCGTCGCCAGAGGTGATACAGGTGCCTCCCATCCGAAGACTCGCCTGTCTATTCGTGCCAACTATCCCACTCTTTACCCCTCGCCTGCCAAGGATCCAACACCTAGCCAACATGAGCGTGCTTGCGACCAAGCAGCAGTCGCTGAAGATCTTCGACAAGCTGAAGACGAAGCCTGCGAATAAGGTTGGTTTACTCTGAAGAGCGCAGCCTCGATCTCCTGAATTCGCGAAATGCGCTAACCATTCCTTCTCTTCGTTTAGATCTGCTTCGATTGCAGCCAGAAGAACCCAACCTGGACCTCCGTTCCCTTCGGCATTTATCTTTGCCTGGACTGCTCCTCCAACCACCGTAACCTTGGTGTTCACATCTCATTCGTGCGATCAACAAACCTCGACCGTATGTGCATAGCACGTCGCTTCCTCCGTTCCGACAAGGCTAACGAATGTGCGCAGAGTGGCAATGGGATCAGCTACGATTGATGAAGGTCGGTGGCAACGAGTCTGCCACCAAGTTCTTCCAGCAGAACGGTGGCACTGCTGCCCTTAACAGCAATGACCCCAAGACCAAGTATCAGTCCAACGCCGCCACCAAGTACAAGGACGAGCTCAAGCGACGTGCTCTACGGGACGCTCAGGAGTATGTTGCGCCCTGCCCAATTCCTGCCCAGCTCTAACATAATGTCTAGGTTCCCCGAAGAAGTTGTCATCACCGATGCTACTGACGATGGTTCCGCGACGCCAGCCGGCGAGCCTGACGATGATTTCTTCTCGTCTTGGGACAAGCCCGCTATCAAGAAGCCCACGCCCCCCGTGTCTCGCACCGCGACCCCTCCCATTATGGGCCGTACCCCCTCGCCCTTCTTGAATGCTGGCAATGGAAAGGATATTGCCCGCGCTGCATCGCCCCTCTCCCGAACCGTTTCAAGCGAGTCGAAGCCTGCAAGCCGAATCACAACCTCTGCTGCCCTGCGCAAGAGCTCCGCGGTTGGCGGTCCCCGAAAAGCCAGCGTTCTCGGTGCCAAGAAGGTGAACAAGTTGGGTGTGAAGAAGGTTACTGCCGATGTGATCGACTTTGATGAAGCGGAGCGAAAGGCGAAGGAGGAGGCGGAGAGGATCGCGAAACTGGGCTACGATCCCGATGCTGAGCAGGATACCGCGACTAAGGACAGCACCACTGGGTCTGCCGCCACTATCATCTCGCCTACTCCTGTTAGCCCCAACCGAGGAAGCTACTCATCGCATACACGCCAGAAGTCAGACGCCGAGATGGAGCGATTGGGCATGGGAGTTGGTCGCCTGGGCTTTGGACAAATCGGTGGTGCGAAGAAGGCTGCTGCCCCTAAGAGGAATGCTGGAGGATTCGGCTCTGTCGGACCTGTGAAGGCCTCTGTTCAAGGTATGGATCTTCAGAATCCCCGATGGGGAAATGCCTGTGCTAACGTGCGATCAGACGATTCGGAACGGTACGCCCGCGACAAGTTTGGCGCCCAGAAGGGCATCTCGTCGGACGAGTTCTTTGGCAAGGGCTCCTTCGATCCCAGCGCGCAAGCCGAGGCCAAGACTCGACTTCAGGGCTTCGAGGGTGCGTCAGCCATCTCATCTAACGCTTACTTTGGGCGACCCGAGGAAGAGCCCGAGGAGGACTATGGAGATCTCGAGTCGGCCGCCAAGGACTTTGTGCGCAAGTTTGGCATCACCGCCGGTGATGACCTCGATGCCATTACCGCCGCCGTCGGCGAAGGCGCCACTCGGCTTCAGGGCGCTGTTCGTGCTTACCTCGGTAACTGAGCGGATCGTTCGTGATAACCTCAGCTGGATTGAGAAGCACGGATGTGCCAGACCTTGAAGTTACGCCATGTCACGACGAAGGGGGGAACAAGGGGGAGTACTTACCTAGAGAGATGCATACGCGGGTTCGACTTGAGGGGGGCAACCAGTCCCTTACCGCAGCATGTGCTGGGCATGAAATTGGGGGGCGGGAATGCTTTTTGGTGCTGGCGTATTATTGCGAGTGTCAAAGTTGGGCCGCGTCGGTTAGTAGTTATGAAATAGATTTTTTTGGTTTCATGTCTTGGTATTTCATTTATTACGCCAAAAGAATAGTTTGAATAATCACCGGTAATCAATCTTCAAGTTGAGAGAACTATGGGCTTGTGATGAAAGAATAAGGGATGCTATTGAATTCATGCCGCATCGATAGTACGTGAGATATAACAATGCTTATAGTCTACAGATAACAAAATAGGGCTGGTATCCAGAAATTTCCGTCCTTACAACTTGGCAATCATCTTGCTCCCCCGCTGCATCCACGACACGGCGTCCTCGACGAACTCATCAACAACGCCCTTGGCGGACTTTTGCTCGTTGACGACGGCGGCGCACTTGCCCATGAGGAAGGGGTTGAACTTGTCAAGGGCATCATCATCGTCGTCGTCCTCGCTGCCGCTCTCCATAAGCTTGTCCATATCAGACTCGAAGGGAATGATGCCACGGGAGGTGAGCTCCTTCATCTCGCCCAGGCGGTTGGTCTCCCAGTCGCTGATGTACTCGTTGTTGCGGACGCGGAGGGGACGGCCGGTGAAGATGATGGTGCGGATGTTGTCGTCGTGGCCCGCGGTGCGAACAGCCTCCTTGTGAGCCTTGGAGGCGCCGGCCTCGTCGGTGAGGATGAAACGTGTGCCGACCCAGACGGCGCCGGCGCCCATCATGAGCGAGGCGGCGAGGAGCTGGCCGTTGTGGATTCCGCCGGCGGCGATGACCTGGACGGGCCCGCCGGTGAGGGGAGAGGTGTGCCTCTTGCAGATGTCGACAACGGCGGGGATGAGGACGGTGGTGGGGATATCACCGGTGTGGCCACCACCCTCACCACCCTGGGCGCAGATGATATCGACGCCGAGGTTGATGCACTTCTGGACGTGCTTGGGGTGGCCGACCATGTTCATGTAGACGATGCCGTTGGCATGGAGCTTGTCGACGACGGCCTTGGTGGGCACACCGACGGCGGAGACGAAGAGCTTGGCGCCGGACTCGATGATGATGTCGACGAGCTCGTTGAGCTTGCCCTTGGTGTAGTCTCGGCTGTTGTCATCGTGTTAGCCTCGATGTCTTCCCCTTTGTCGGCATGGGGATATTGAGGATTGTCCACTTGGGTCGGGGATTTGCATGTGATGATGGTCCCTGCTTGGCAGAACGTGGGGAAGATATGGGGTTGAAAGAGACGGGACCGAACGTACTTTGTCTTGCGAGCACTGCCGCCGACCTGGGGGAGGAGCAGGTCAACACCGAAGGCAGCCTTCTTGTCGACGAGATAGCTCTTGAGCTCTTCGATCTGATCGCGGAGCATCTCCGGAGTGTATCCCACACCACCGATGACACCGAGGCCACCGGCGTTGGAGACAGCAGCGGCGAGCTTGGGGCCGGCCGCCACGTTCATGCCGGCGAGCAGAACGGGGTGCTTGATCCCGAAGAGATCGGTGATGGGAGTTCGGAGCTTCTCTATAGATGCGCGAAGAGTTCGAGGTCAGCGACTGTATCACATGCGAGGAGCGGGTGGAGAATGAGCAGAAGTGGTGACGTACGTGGGGAGGCCATGATGACTGCGAGGAGAGCGGGAAGCGGTGGAAGAAGTTCGTTCTCTGGTCTGAGATTCGCGGCGGAGAGAAGCAAGAAAGGGCGCGCGTTGCTTGACGATGGAGGATGATGTGGTCTGGAGCAAGAATATTCGACTCGAAGAAGGGAAGATGCCCCTAGCTTTTAAGAAAGTTGGGGTAAATCAGCTGAGCAGAGTTTGAGAGAGACAAGTTGGCGCAAAAGCACGGCGTCGCGATGGTTCAGGACGGACCACATTGACCACATGCCGAGGCATGGATCCGGACGTGGAGGGTAGAGCGGGGAACTAGAACGGTTTGGGTTTAGCTTTGTTTGGAGGAGCGTCAATCTGGGGAAGGAGCCGAGGGACGAGAAGTTCCAGGTTGCTACCAAGGAACTTGTACCTCGATTGGCCCGTGGAGTTGCCGCTGCAAAGGGTAAATAAGGTAAGCAGATACAGAAAGAGAAAGAGTTGAGAAGGCAAGAGTGAATAAGAGACCTCGGATATGTTGATACCGTGAACCACGCTGTATGAGGAGGCACTTGTTTTCTTGAATTGTAGACTCTTGCCGAGCATTCACCTCGATTAACTCAAATACAATTACTTTGTTATCTACCTACCTCGTATGTGTTCAACTTTTCTGACATGTGCTGGTTGGTCTAAGCTGTTAGTTAGGTAGGTAGGTAGGTAGCGCTTGCCCAGAACCTGGACGGCTGGCTAGGTAGTCATGACTAAGACGACGGAACCTCGTGACATGAGCGATGACGGACCACACCACAGGGACCATCTTCAGCAAGGACTGACATTGGTTATCCCCTGCTCCTCAATCCAGAAACAACAAACCATCTGCATACCTACTCTTCAAGAGTTACCCTATATCATCGAGGCTCTTCTTTCACTCAAGCCCCAAAAACTCCAAAGAGTTGCTGCGCCCAATCCGAGATGCCGATGTTGTAACAAGAACCCATACCTATCCCCACCCCATGTCGTGTCTCTATCGCAAATTTTTTTGCGAGCTTCATCCTCAATGCCTCATTCTCTTTCAACAACACCGCGCCCAAGTGAAAGACGCAGCATGTAGTTGAAGCACGGAAACAACCACCATGAACCAATCTCTCACATCCCGTCCTATCATCCGCAGCCTAGGCAGCACTTGCCGCAATGCATCATCACCTTCAATGCTGCGAGCTTTCGCCACCGTCCCGCGATGCCCCTCACCAGCAAATCCCGTGTCACGGCCACGACAGACGTCCTTTGCCGCTGCTTCATGTGCCGCGCGGCCCCGGCTTCATGCTCGAAAGACAATGCCTGGGCTGAGGCACTCCGCGTGTGGTTGTGCGTGCCGTAGCGGCCCGCGGAAGAGGACGGCCTATATCGCCCTTGGGAGTAACCTTGGTGACCGCGTTGCCGAGATTGAGCGCGCTTGCAATGAGATGGATCGACGGGGGATCAAGGTTAAGCGGACGAGCAGTTTGTGGGAAACGGAGCCCATGTATGTTAAGGACCAAAACCGGTTTGTCAATGGTGCCTGCGAGGTGTGTAGCTGGGGATCTACGTCGAGGTTAGCTCGAGCCATTGGACACTTGACTGATCTCCCATTCGCAGGTTGAAACTGAGCTAGAGCCCATTGCTCTGCTTGACCAACTCCAGGGCATTGAGAAGGATATGGGACGGAAGAAGGTCATTGATAAGGGACCCCGCAACATTGACCTCGACATTCTGCTCTACGGCGATGAGGCGGTGGATCATGAGCGGCTCAAGGTTCCCCATATCGGCATCCTGGAAAGGGAATTCGTCCTGAGGCCTCTAGCTGAGTACGTCTCTAGTCGTTTCGGGGAAATCAGAAATCAAACACTGACGGCGATATGGCAGGCTCATCCCGGCAAAGTCCTTGGATCCCAACAAGCCTTGGAAACTCATCCAGGACTGCCTCAACGAGCTACCTCGCGGCGAGCCATTGTCGTCTATGACTCCTCTTTCTCCTTCTACCAGTCCCCTGACGCCCCTGACTGGCAAGAGGAAGACTCATATTATGGGGATCCTCAACTTAACCCCAGACTCGTTCTCAGATGGCGGCTTCCATGACCGGGACAACCTCACGCGGACAATCGTCAACATGGTCCAGAATGGGACGTCTATCATCGACGTCGGTGGCCAGTCCACAGCCCCTGGCCGACCCGAAGTGTCCGCCGAAGAGGAAACCTCCCGCGTTGTCCCAGCCATCCAACTTATTCGTTCGCTCCCGGAGACTAAAGACGTGGTCATCAGCGTCGACACGTACCGCGCCTCTGTGGCTGAACAGGCCGTAGCCAACGGCGCAGATATCATCAACGACGTCTCGGCCGGTGTCCTCGACCCCGAGATGCTCCCCACTGTCGCCCAGCTTCAGAAAACCATCTGTCTGATGCACATGCGCGGCACGCCGCAAACCATGACAACGCTCACGTCCTACCCGGAGGGCCTGATCCCCACTATCGCCTCGGAGCTCCTCGCGCGCGTCGCAGCCGCTGAGGCAGCCGGGATCCGGCGCTGGCGTATAATTATCGACCCGGGCATCGGTTTCGCTAAGACGGGGGAGCAGAACCTCGAGATCCTGCGGCACCTCGAGGACCTGCGCTACTGGCCGGGCCTCGGGGGGCTTCCGTGGCTGGTCGGCGCGAGCCGGAAGGCGTTCGTCGGGAGGGTCACGGGCGTCGCGGAGCCGGCGGCGCGGACGTGGGGCACGGCGGCGACGGTCGCGGCGGCGGTGCAGGGGGGCGCGGACGTGGTGAGGGTGCACGATACGGCCGAGATGGGGACGGTGGCGAAGATGGCGGATGCTATCTGGAGGGTGTGAGTGTTGGGCTGAAAGGGAGGGGGACACAGAAGAGGGGATGTTTGTTGGTTCTTTGGAGATGAGATGGGTGGTGTTGATGAGATGGCATCATCCTTGTCTATTCAAAGTCGTGGTCTTTTTTTCTTTTTTTTTTTTTTGGTGTTGCACAAGTGATGGCCCAGGTTTCGACATATTCAAGATCTCGACACCAAAGCAAGCAAAGAAACAAGCACAAAATAGTCAGTTGTAACTGATGTCACAACAAATGTCTTCTGTCTATCTCTACGAGGAGTTGTGTTTCTCTCTCTCCAAGTCTTCCTCTCTGAGCGATATGTACCCCCCCTTCAACTCGTGACCTATCACACCACACGGCACACATAGACTCTCGCACTCCAAGCATCCATTCCTCCCTCCAACAGCCTCAAGACCCTTTTTTTCAAACCGGCGAGCGTCGAGGGCCTCATGAGCGGATCCCTCCCCCCCTCCTCCAACCCCGGCCAAGACTGGGTTTGGTCTACGGAGGCCAACCGCGCCATTGCGTCTGACCGGTGAAGAAGCGTGCATGAGACCGCCCCCCCCCTTCCCCTCCGTCTCCTCAAGCAGGGGGGGGCTCTCAGCCTCGTCACATTAACTTAGTTTTTCGAGGTACACTTCACCGAGTTCGAATCACTTCTCACTTGCGTTGCCTTTTTTGTTGCCTAATACGTAGTCAAAGCGGTTGATGCATCATGTGCACTTTTCGGAATGCGGATCAAACATAATCTTGAAGACTCGAGGGCCAATCGTATCCGAGGGTCGTGTCATGCCCTTATCCGCAAAAATACGAAAAGGCGAAGTTCCCGTGTCTCGCTCAGGCTGAGGAAAGGAAGATCCTCGAGCCGGTTTTTTCGGATACGCACCTCTTTCACTCTCTATCAATGCAGGGCCCTTGTTTGTTTGTTTTTCTTCCTCAGGTCGATTCCCTCCCGCTACATATGTCGTGGGACGCCGGGACGTGAGCCATTGACGGCGGGGGCTTGCAGAAGGACACATATACAGCTTCACACCATTGCACGTCCGACTTGTTGGTGTATGGGAGG
>JABFFI010001435.1:0-24386 GCA_013623725.1 Fusarium robinianum
CCCCCCCCCCCCCTCCATCGCCCCAAGTGCCCGGTGCGGTAGTTGCACCTGTAGTGTACCTAACGGTACCTCCCCGTTGTTTCCATGGACCCCAACCGCCACACTCTCGGGAGGTGCCGCTAAACTAGCCAATAGTAACCCGTCCGCCCCACCCCCGTTAGCTCACCTTCTTGCTGGACTCTACGACCCAAACCCGCCTCAACATGCGTGGCTCCAATGTCTCTTGTGGATTCCTGGTGGCTCCCCAGTGGGCTCCAGCTGGCTTCAGCACCCATCAGGGACCTGCCCAGCGGCGAACTATGCCTGGGGCCGCACCTCCTCCAGTATTGGGCTTCAAGTACCTCTATGTACCTTGCTCCAATGGCTCCACCTGCATCGCTGGCTTTTGACTGCCCATCAACCAACTTTCTCACATAGGTAGGTAGGTAGACTTGCGATCGTCCACGTCGGTCCTCGTCAGAGACACATCCCTTCTTTCTCTTTTCTCATCCTCAACAACTCTCCCTTGTTGCTATCCTCTCCCATATCCCCAGCTTCAAAAAAAAAACCCTTCTCGAGTCACCCTCCCGTCCAGCTCCCCTCCCTCCTCACCGCAATTGAGCTTCGCGACTGACTAGGATCACCCCAAGATCCATCCCAAGAGAGCACACGCCACGCCGGTGTCGTAACCCTTGCAACTCACAACGACAAAGCCACCGACCCCCTGCTCCAGTTTTCCACCTTCGGTCTTCGTTCCTCTGTCCCTGGGTCTGAATCGTTTGCTCTCCTTTCCGGTCTCTCTCTCGTTCTGCGGGGAGTTGAAACTCTGCTCCATCACCTCATCCCACCTTCTTGGAATCCCAGTCATCGAGTTCGACGTCACCGAAAAGTCCGTCGCTTTGAAGGAAAGCTCTTCGACAGCTCTCTCGGACTTGAGAAACGCTCTCTCACCTCTACGGATATTACTCCGCCATACCCTGCCTCACTTGCCTGGGACCTGTGCCACAGTCAACCCAGTCCACCATCCACATCAAACCCGTCATTGACGACTCTGGCGCGTCAAACGAACCCATGCCGTCTCTGCTCAACAACGGTGGCGGAGGCTCACGCTTCCAGCTACCCGCCCTGAACCTCAACTTTGGCAGCATTACAGACGGTACAAACATCCCGCCGCCTCCGGACTCGCCTGTTCAAAAGGTCCCGACACCCCCCCAGACACCGCCCGCCAAAGACGCCGACAAAGACACTGAGGGAGCTGTTGACGGCGCCAGCAAAGACACCCCCCAAACAAGCAAACCTGCTTCTCCCAATGGTAATCTCGCTGGAACGAAGCGCTACGCGGATGAAGATGCCCCCCTGAGCCCTGCCGCATCGAGTCGCCAGGGCAGCATCCGTCGCCTCTTCAGTAGGAGCACGTTGAATAACGTTTATGCAGAGGGCCAGGTGTCGTCGAACGGAAGCCTCGTCGCGGTCGCCAATAACAATCGCCCCTCCAGCCAGGGCGGTTCCAGCTTCTTGGAGGAGCGCAAGTCAAAGAGGACCAGTGGATGGTTCAGGAGAATAAGGACTGGGGAGTCGGCCGCCAAGCGATCCAGCGCCATGTTTGTCGACGAGCCTCCCCGGACGCCGACACCGAAGAAACCATCCGGCCCGCCACCTCCTATGATTCCCGAGCTCACCGCTCTAGAATCAGACAATGGGAGCTTGGGTGGAGATCTCTTCAAGAACATCAAGTAGACGAACAACCGGGGGTGTTGCTTCACAATCAACAGCCCGAAGCAAAGCACCAGGTGCTCCTACCTCAGCGCTTGCTGATTCGACGACTCTTTTTATTTTATTTCTTATCCCATATTCGAAGACCGAAGATTGAGACACCGGCACCGACACCGACACCGACAACCCCCATTCCTTTGTGTGGACGAGCGAGGACATATCTCGAGCCGATTAGATGTCTTGGATTGGTCTCTCCGCTTCGTCTTCTTTTCTTTTGAGCGTCAAGCTGAGCTGGGTTGGATTCACATCCTGGGGGGAAGAGTTGGGGGAAGAGCAAGGAGAAGGAAAAGAGGAAGATGAGGAAGAGAAAGGACAGAAAACATGCTCTGGTGGTCCTGAAGTTGGATACCGACTATGGAGGAGAGGGGAGAGACAGGTGCGGCATGATGAACGCAGCTCATCAAGATACCCAGCTCGTTTCGCGAGCTCTTTTATTTCGGCATGCGAAATATCGACTTTCCTTTTTGTTTTACCCTTCTTCTCTTTCTGGGCGGGCGTTTGTCGAATTCGTTTCTTGCAACTACCCAACACCTGTGCTTTCAACGAAAAAAAAGAAAACATCAACAACTTCCTGCGCTCGATCGACCATTACCTGACCTTCTGTCATCATACCACGCCACTATCGCCATTTGCGACCACAAAAGAGCTCCTATGTCTTGAAAATCAATTACTTTTTTTTATTACCGGGAGCGGGGGTGGCCATGATGGATTACCTACATGAGCCAGCATCAGCTCACCGCTTGATTTATTTTTGGAGGGAGGAAACAGACAGGGGGATTGAAGACTCCCTGGTGTACATGTATCTGATGTGGGAAGAAAAAGTCGTGTGCGCAGATGGGGTGTCATCATCGCCTTGAGCATTTTTATTATTATTATTTCTCCGAGGAAGGGTAGGTAGGAAGAGGGTGAGCCTTTGAATAACCTCACCTTCGGCGTGTATGCTATATGTCTGCCGGCTATTGAAGGCCTTTCTGGGTGTGTGAAAAGGGGTATACTTTCTTCCTGTGGTCTCGTTTTTTTGTTCGAATACGAGGCTTAGAAGGCAACCCGTTCGGGGAGGGCGTGCTGCTATTTTGATCGGAATACATCTCACTATTTGTTTCCCCCCGTATTTCACGGTCCTTGGGATGTCCCATGCGTTGCTGGTGTGTGAAGAAGATGTCGTAAGCATTGTAGGGAGCATGGGCCATGGTGGAAGAGCCGCCATAGCCGCCGGAATGATTGTGTTGGGTGTGGTTATTGCGTTGGAGGGTGTCATGATGAGTGCTCATCTCATCCCCCTGGGTCTCCTGTATACCATGAGCGAGACCCAAGGAGCGCAACAACAGAAGAACTTGTCATCAATGCAATAATGTAGGTGACTCGAACCAACCCAATGCCATAGTCTGAATGTCTAAATGTCCCTTGTATCTTTGACCGGATCGCTCAATGGATCTCCTAACCCCATCGCTATGTTATCGAGACGATTGAAACCAACCAACTCCCTTAAATTCTTGGACTATCGTTATCATCACAACGGCCGTCTGCTCTACGATCTACCACATCTCTGCCATTGTACTCCTCAAGCTGGTCACCCATCTGCCTCTCTCCCTGCACATCCATCATGCTCTCCATCTCCGAGTTCTCCTCCCCCTCATGGCCGCCCCCCCACTGATTCTTCCCCCGTCGTCCACCTCTCTCAACCAACATCACATCATCATCATCATCATCATCGCCGTTCACACCATCCCCCGCACCATTAATCAGTACCACAGAAGCTGCCTTGGCCCGCTCCTCAAGATCCTCCAGTGTCCGGCCCCCCCCGAGCACCTCCTCTACAACCACGCCTCGAGACATGACAGCCAGTTCGCTGTGTTTCCAAACCGGGACTTTGCCCTTCTTTCGCTCTGTGGAGCGTATCGTTAGAATCAAGAGACCCAAAGCACCGAGCTCGGTGACGCAGTGGAGGATGATCCAGATCCATCTCACTGAGTAACTCGTCGTTGATAACAAGACGGCGCCGTCGACCGTCGAGCCGGTCTGGTCTCCTCCTCTCAAGGCGTTGCCCATACTCGCCGCGAGATTTCCAAATGTCTCGCTGAGGTTCTTTGCGTCCCAGAGTACCTCGGCCCCGTCGGGTTGGAAGTGTATAGGCCAGTCTCGCCCACGATAGTCTGCGTCAACGACGCGACGGGCCGTGTAGAAGCCATTCGGGCGATGTGAGCAGCTTTGTGTACTTTCACAGAGAGCAAAGAGATCCCTTAGGGCAGAGCTGATTCCAGTGCTCGAATAGAGGTCCATGATCCAATATGGCCCCAGTTTGCCATCTTCAAGGGAGGCTGCGTTTGTTATAGCCTGTTCGGACTGGTTTCTCGATTCGATGAGGATAATGCGCTTCTTTCCCTCGTTTTCTATATCCTTGTAGTGTCTCTCGACTTCAATGGCTCGAGAGGCTATTTCCACTGCGCCGTCTCTGACGGTGGTTCTATATTCGTTGACGCAGTAGTAAAGACCGCATTCTTCAGCGTTGACATCAAAGTCGGGCCATCTCTTCGTAGTATTCGCATCCGGGTCTGCCTCGACTTTTATAACGCTCTGCCCCCATATGAGAGTTTCCATATCGCGCATAGTTACTGTCTTTTTGGGATCCAAGGAGCCAAACGTTGTCATGTACACCATCCGATAATCCGGACCGTATGCGCCGTCGACATTGTCCAGGAACAGGCCGTTGGGAAGTCGATATTCCGTGTTTGAGTCATCTGAGAACGAGAACCCCTCTACACGACTAAAGTTGCCGTATTGAGACCCCGTGCTGTTCTTCGTCCGTGTAAGAAGGGATGTCACGTCGACGCACTTGCTGCATATAGCCAGTGACTTGACGGGCTTGAACTCGCAGTTCATGGCAGGGCAGTTGTGCGGAGTTTTCTGTGCAATCTCCTCAGCGGATGCGGTCAGTCCAAAGACGACGGCTGCTCGCATCATGAAATCAGCACTCTCGATCCTTTTGAGCGAGTATTCGCCAGTCTCTACAACAGGAGTCAGCTAATGGTACTTGTAGTTGTGGTCAGTCTTGCAAGCATACCATCTGGTTCAGAGACAACCGATGTGCTGCCTTTGGTGTACCGGGAGGCGTAAGGCAGCTTCGCAAGATTTTCTTCCCGATGATATGTCTGGCTGAGTTGAACCAGTTGTTGAGCGAACGGACCCAGGGCGATGGTCAGGATTGTGATGAAGGCGCCAATACGAACGAGAACTCTAACAGATATCCCGTCAGCTAAAGGGACCCTATATTCTCAGCGCCGACTTACCCTCCTCGAAAACTGCGGCTCATCAAAAGACTTAGACTTCCTCTTGGGCCATGACTGGCCGCGGAAACAATCTCGAAGTCATAGAGACGACGAGGTTTTCCTGAGAAGAGGACCCAATTTCCTTGACTGATGCAACTCGTGAGGACAGTTACCAGGGAGGCTCTACTCGCGTTGGAAAGTAGAGAAATAACGGCATTGAGGTTGACACCGCGGCTCAAATCGACGGGTTTCTGGTTGAAGTAGGCAAGAATGGCCGCCAAGCTGAAGAGGGCCGCCATGGACATGGCTAGGGACATGATCTCCAATGACCATGGTCTCAGAAACTGGCCGAGAGGGCTCGAAGCCATGATGGATGGTTAGAGGTTGGAGAGGATCCTAGACTTGCTTCTTGAGACCAAGGTAGTCTGTCGACCATGTCCAACCGCCTCGCTTTTAATCACCCGCACCGAGTTCTGTGGTACTTGAATAGGCAACACTGGCATCTTCCTGTGTCGCGGAAAGGTGGATAGCAGCGGTCAGCTTCTTGTACTTGTGGTTGATCGGACGGAAGGCTTTGATGCATTGCTTCCTACTTCTGTTCCAGTTGCTCATGGCTGTGCTGCCTTGTCGGGGGATGGGGACTTGAACCAACGTAGAACAGCGTCCGGAATAATTTTCAAATGGAAAGTTCTCGAGCATAGCGTTACCTTATGAACTTCACGGTACAAGTAAATCAAGAAACGTGACATCTGTCATTCATACAGGGAGGCTTTCGCGAATAGCGACATTGACGACAGTATTGTGTCAACCTGGGAAGCAAGCAGGCGAATCTGACAAAAGCATACCTCTCTATACTTTCTCGAGCATGTTCCATGAGCAATATCTAACTACTGATAAATTGCCAACTCAGACACTCAGCCCATCATCCCTCAGCTGGTCGTACAGCACCCCCATCGACGCCATGTATCCTGGCACCAATATGCACTCTCCCGTCGGCACAGGGGCGTTGAAAAGGGGTACAACCCTCGTCTTTCCCCTGCTCACCTCGAAGATAGTTCCATCGCCAAGTTCCTCATCAACAAGGAGTTTCCACATGCCCTCGGCGATCTCCTCGGGCTCGAGGAGCTGCGTGTCTTCATCAAGCATCGCGGCTTTGGTGGGATCGTCCCTCCAAAGGGGAGTCTTGGAGACAACAACGTTAGTTTGCATGGACTCGTAGTTGCTTATCAATCGGGGACCAGAGCTTACTCTCACTGCCCCAGGGGCTACACATCCAACCCTGATGCCGAGTTCGTCACGTAGACCGCCCAGCGATCGCACGAACCCATGAAGTCCATGTTTGCTCGCGAAGTACAACGGCGTTGTGATACCTGACGTATACCCAGCCATGCTCCCGACATACAACAAGCTGCCCTTTTGTTTCGTCTTCGTCCAGTGCCCAATGGCCAGCTGGCTCAGCCGAATCGGGGCAACAAGGTTGACGTCGAGTACGGCATAGTGCCCAGGATCTGCCTCAGCAGGGTCTCTCGCAACACTGTCCGGGTTGGATGCCGTTTTCGGGGCTTCCCAGAAACACGACCACTTGGGTTCGAAGAGGCCGGCGCCGTTGACGACGATGTCGACGGTCGAAAACTTCTCCACGGCCGTCTTCCACATCGAACTTAGTTCAGGCCATGATGTGACGTTGGTCTTGTGGAAGAAGATACCGGGCTTGCCGGGCGAAGGGGGAAACGGGTGCTGCTTGAGGAGCTCCTCGGCTTCTGGCTCTAGCTTAAGATCCACGATGAGGACGGAACAACCCTCTTCAAGGAGCTTTTTGGCGAATGATAGATTGATGCCTGTCTTGATATATGAGTCTTCGAAGTCTCAACGGTGTATCCAACACAAAGTGCTTTCACATACCAGAACCGGCACCAGTGATGATGGCATTCTTGCCTTGCACAGAAATAGTCATGTTGGGAATAAATGAAACTGATAAGATGAGGTCTTGGTCTGAAGATTATTGTGACCGGGGTGATATACTAGGTATATTCACTAGAGCGTGTTGGATAGTTGGGTATTGTCGTCTTGTAGTGTGCGGTTATCGTCTTCCGCGGCTGGATTTACTCAACCCGATTCTTGCTGGATAACTTCCCGACCGAGGGCTACGACAAAGTGAGGAGTGACAAGACCTAAATTGCCCATCTTCTTGCGGGGTAGCTCGCCTCAATTAATAGAAAACATGGGAGAAAACAGCCGACACAGGGCAAGCTATGCAGGGGCGTTACATCTGCGCAGAACACGTCGTTTCGTTTCCGCTCTTTCTATAACCACCCTGGTCCTTCTATGCATTTTCAGCTTTCAGCCTTCTCCTCGTCCCTGGATCCTTGTATCCCGGTGCTGGCATCTATCACTGGATCCTCCGGCGTCCCCTCTCGACACGCCCATCCGTCCACTAATCGTAGGGTCTCACGGCTCCATATCCTGTTCATGAGTGACAATCGGACGGGCACCAGGGCTATGATGATCAGAGGGAAGGCAGGGGCCGCAACGGTCAGGGTCACCCCAAATACCACGCCTGTGAGAATGATTTGCGTGATAGTGTACATGTGGATACCAAGCCAGGTAACCCCGTCGGGAAGTTCTGGGAGCTCAGATGGTGGTGTGAGTAGATTGGCGATTCGGCTGAGGATGGGGTTGACGGAGAGGGATTGATAGCCCATGAACATGAATAGCCCGGCAAGAACCGAGGTCTGTGTGAGGCCCAACAACTTCTGGAGTGGCGGAGAAACAAAGATGAGGATGAGAGCAGCCTGGATAAAGTGCGAGTATCTCTGCTCATATGTTCGTGCCACTGGTCGAGGCGAGCCTGGCTGTTCGCCTTCCTCCACAGGTGGACTCTCCAGGACGTAGTGCATCAAAGACTCGGAGTGTAGAGGCGCTTGAGGTAGCAGTCCATTCGCTGGTGGGATCCCAAGAATACCGCAGATAATCGTGGTTGTCCCTAGAAGGACAATATCCCAGGCATAACCGCCCGGCTTCTTTGTCCCATACCGTTCCACGGTGCAAATGATACTACTGATCTCGTGGTCAAAATAGAATAAGACCGTGACGATGGCACCGGGAATTATCGACAAGAACACCCATTCAATAGGTAGTTCCCAGAACCGGACAAAGAATGTTGACCGATCGGGATTTGTAGGACGAAAAGAAGTCGAGACCTCGAGTCGCACGTGGTCCAGAGACTCGAGCTCACCAATGTAGGGAATTCCAATCCAGAACACAATAGATATAGCCGCCGCGTACTCTGTCAGACCGAGGCGTACGTAACGATGCAACAAAGGCTTCCACCGGTTCGCGGTTGACAACAGGATCGCCAACAAACAAGTCCCGAACGCCCCAATGATGGCGTATAAGAAGGCGGCCAGAGAGACCCTGGCATGCGTTCGCTTCAGCTCCATTGCCGCCTTGTGGAAGTAGATGACGCTGTTGAGGAGCGAGAAGATGTCAGCGCTGAAGTGGGTGACATATTGCATGGTCCAGTCGTGGGCATTGAATATGGCGAGGAGATAGTGCATCCAGCCAGCGTGGATGAGGGACCATGCCATGACGGGTAAGAATTTGACCTATATATGAATGAGATGAGGTCGAGTGCTTCAGCCTTGGGTAGGGGACCTACATGGAAGTGTTGCTCACAGAGCTCATATATGTTTTCAGCCAGCACAGAGAAGGGACCTGTGACGCCTAAGATAGTGAGAGGTTGTCCAGAGAACCTATCACCGTGATTAGGATCTCGAGTTCAATGATACATAACAACCCACTTACAGAGAAAAGATGAGGCCGCATAGTCCAGTACTAAACACAACCTCGATAGTTCCCCAAGACTTGCCCGTCAATGTATACAAGTCACTCGCAAAAGTGATACCCGGCAGAATATTGGTGAAGAAGATATACACCGAGCTTGCGATGACCTGCTGGTTAAAGACCTGCCAATCCGAAACATATCGATGCTTCAGATTCACAATGTCCTGCTTCAGCAATCGAAACGGTCGGAGCTTGCCATCCTTTCCAAAGTACTTAGACGACGGTTTTCCGTCATCTTGAGGTCCTGAGTCTCCAGTCTCTAACCCCTGGATGTTCGAATAGCTTGGAGGCTCTCCGTTGTCTCGTGAGCTGGGCCTGATCTCGTCATTCCCGGATTGATAAGTCGGTGATCGCTGGATAGCGTCGGATGAAGTGGGCGCATCGACTTCGGGGCCTCTATTTGGCCTGTTCCCCGGCTGTGTTTCCGCCATTGGAGCTTTCAATTCCCGAATTGATTATCGTCAACTTGGTGAGTTCATCAACGGCCATAAGAGTATCGAAATTCGTGTGAGTTGAGAAGAGAACATCATTTTTCAGCTTCACATGTTCGGGGCTTCGAGGAAAGATATCATCATCATATTTTCCCACGCCTTGATCTAGAGTCAATCATAGTCTTGGCCTTTATTCCCGATTTTGCTGTCGGTCAACAGTGGCTAGGGTTATTTCGTGCAAGTTGTGGACGAGTCTATCCGCGTGGCTAACCCTGGACATTCCATTGGCTCGCGAAGTTCTTTGACTATGACGTCACTGATAACATTCATCATAAAGCGCTTGCCTTATCAGCACGTGCGGTGGTGGGGCAAGGCTGAGAATGGATTCGAGGTGGAGGGCGCGAGGCTGACCCTTACATCATCATCATTTTTTCCATACCAAACAAACTCGACAACGGGATCTTGCGCAACATAGCTAGCATAGCCAGCTAATACAACCATTGGAACACGTTCCTGAAAATATGATACACGCGGCTACCCCCCGGTGATTCCCTATAAACCCGCGACCATGGCGCAATTCATCCCCCGCCCGACCTTCGCTGTCCCCAACTCCATCCCCAAGACTTACTACCTCGGCCACCACGCCGCCGGCCAGGCCAAGATCGTCAAGACTCTCTCCAACATCTCCCTCATCCTTGAGTGCCGCGACTTCCGCCTCCCCCTATCCACCCACAACCCTCAACTCGAGCGTGCCCTCGCTGGCCGCGAGCGCGTCGTCGTCTATACAAAGTCCGACCTCGGCACCGAGAGCCTCCACGCCGCCTCGGCCCTGCGCAGGCTCTATGGCGACCGGATTGTCTTTTGGGATAAGAACAAAGCCTCCACCACAAAATCGCTGCTCAAAAAGGTCAAAGATGTCGCGCGGGCGGTTGATTCCCTGACCGGAATGCGCGCGCTGATAGTGGGCATGCCCAACGTGGGGAAGAGTACTCTGCTCAATGCGCTGCGTAGAACTGGCACACCCGACCGGACGGCTAAGGTGGCCAAGACGGGAGACCAAGCGGGCGTGACGCGCAAGATGGGAACTCCTGTCCGGATCCTAGAGTCAGAAGATCGTGGCGGGATCGGCGATGGCGCCTTCGTCTTGGACACGCCTGGTATTTTCCAGCCCTACGTCGACGACGGCGAGACCATGATCAAGATTGCCCTCGTTCAGGGTATAAAGAAAGGCCTAATACCAGACGAGATCCTGGCCGATTACCTACTCTACCGGCTGAACCTCCAAGACCCTTCCATATACTCACGGTACTGCACCCCCACAAACGAGGTCGATGACTTCCTGACGGCTGTTGCCAAGAAGGAGGGCAAGCTCAAGGCTGGAGGATTGCCCAATTGGCAAGAAGCCGCTGCCAGGGTGCTATCCCAATGGCGGAATGGAAAGCTGGGCAAGTTCGTACTCGACGATCTCTCTGACGAAGCTGTCCAGGAGCACCAGGCCAGGATCGCGGATCCCAAAATGAGTCTGAACCAAGCCAAGAAGCAACAGAAGAAAGCGCGCGCACAAGAGAAGGCGGGCGCATAATGTACGAGATTCCGAATCAATGACTGTATCATATTGCCAAGCATCTGTATAGAGGGTATTTATTCCACATGCACCAACCAGGGCGAGACACTCTGTATTCCATACCCGAACCCAATTCCTCCCTTTTAGGCCCTTGGGAGCCAATCCGAACAACCCATTGCCCGACAGAATACCATGGCACATTCTCCAGAAAGAAATGCAGAAAAAGAAAGCCCCCTTGCGGCCGAGCCACAAACCGGGACCTGGTATGGGTATATAACAGGAAAGTCGGGGAAGCCTGAAGAACAGGAACCCTATGCGAAGGGGGTGATCCCGAACAAGGAATGAAAAGAAAGCAAAGATCCCACAGCTGCAAAAAGTAAGAACCGTCCCGACATGGTCCCTGATGTCTGAGACGCCGAAAAATGCACCCAACCCGAAAAACGCCTGAAACAACAACACCTTGAATCGCCACTCTAAATCACCAATTCGCTCCATTGCCGCCAAAACGGGCTGTTAAGACATCCGGTCAGCCCCGTACCGTCCTGTTTCAAACGTACTGGTTCTGCCACTTGACCATATCTCGTGTCAGAACATCCATCATCTCCACGCAGCTCAACTGTTTGAACTCCTTGTCATGGGATGATTCCCGAGTAGCCCCGTTTTCGGCTGGGAGAGAGTGGTTCCCAGAATTGCCATTAGTCTGGGGGGCCGGCGTCTTTTGAGGTGAGGCCTGACCACTGTTGGTACTTCCAGTAGGTACTGGGAGTGCTTCAGCTGCCAGGTCGAGCTGCGTCCTCGAGATGAAATCCATGATGGCACCGACACGACGCTTCATGTCGACCATGCTTAGCTTATGCGATAAGGCTGACTTCGATTTCCCATGCCGATGTTCACCGGCCCCAGACTTCGAATGCCCCGTTGGCTCGTCCCCATTCTTCTGAATGTCTCGCGACATCGATCGGGCAGGGGAATCGCCGTTTTCCGCGTCGCGGTCTCTGGTGTATTGATTCCTCCCTTTCCCTTTCTTGTGATTGTTTCTGCCTCCTCGCTTGTGCGTTGTTACGGTCGGAGGGTGACTCGGTGGTGGTGTATCGGGAGTCGGGGGCACGACGACTGCAGGAGGCTCGGTGACCATAGGGGGCTCGACACTCTTAGCAACTGTCGGTTTTGCTGGTGCAACGGAGGGTGTGTCTTCAGGCGGATCAGAGTCTAGTTGCGAGTTAGCTAGGCCAGTTGAGAGAGAGATAGAATGGTGCACTAACCCTCGGCTCGCCGCCTCTCAGCACGGCCTTTGCGTTTGTTTGCGGCTTCCTGTCGCTGGCGTTCTTTGTCTTCCTTTTCCGCCTTTTCTCGCTGATTCTTGCTGTTTCGCGTCTTTTTCAAGCCATTCCGAGTATTTGCTTCGTCGTCTGACTGGTCAAGACTCGGAGCCTCCACTCTCTCGGTTGCTGGAGAGGCGGACTGAGAGCTGGTACGCTGTCTCTTGACATTGACTTGGTTTCTAAACAATATCAGTGCCGTTACCCAACGGTTCGAACCTTGACAACTGACTCTTCGCTTTCGCTTCGACCACGCTTGACCCTCCTTGTCGTTGCGTCTGGGGTGTCGTTGGGAGCATCCTCCTTGCTTGCCTCGATGGCGCGAAGAAGCTGCTCGTCTTCATACGCTCGGTCCCTGCTGTTCATTGTGGACCGGCGCTTGGAAGCTTGCGAGTTGGCCCCAGGACGTGAATTCTTGTTGGCACCATTTTTTGGCGATCGATTGCCCTCCTTAGCAATGGAGGCAGCTCGTGAGGTAGCGCGGGAAGGACGATTGAGAGGGAGGTATTTCGAGTACTTTTGACTGTTGGGTATTTGTGGTTAGCACTGAAGCCTTGAGAATTTGGGCGTGGCTCGTGAATAGGTTGTGGGATGACGTTGGAGGGGGGGGAAATCCGGAGGCCGAAAGCGACGCAACAGCAACTATCAGGAAGTCGTTGAAGCGTCCACCGACGCCACCGCGAGATCAAGGTCGGTGGAGGGCAACATACCCATTACTGGCCGTGTGAATCTTGTGCAGGTCCTTGCGACACTGCTCACAAAAATATTCTTCAGGGGAGCTTTCGGCGCTAAAAATGCCGACACAAGCGCCGTGTTGCCAAACTTTGCAGACGTCGCATTGAACGAAGAAGCCGGTAACATCTTCAGTCAGCTCAATGGCGGCGAAAAAGTCGGCGTCGGGGCCATCGACTGGCGGGCGACCGGGATAGTCTTCGGAGCCGCAGAGGCAGCGAACCGCCTCGTCCTCTTCCTCCTGGGGGTCATCGCTCCCGTTGGCCATGTCGAAATTTTCTGGCTTGATAGCTTTATCGCTCTCTTCTTCTTGATTGCGTTTCCGCCTTCGACCGAGGAGGGTGTCGTCAAGGTCGTCGGGCGGTTCCGACGAGAGTGAGGCGCTGGGGGTGGATTTGGAGGAAGAGGGCTTGTTGACGGATCTCGTGCTTCTCTCGGCGCGGCCTGATGTCCCTGATGATACAGACGACTGCTGAGATTGTGAATTGGTACCGCGGGCTCGGGATGAACGTCGCGGCGAAGGAGGTGCCATTGAAGGAGGTCGACTGCGGAGGTGGGGAGAGAAGAGTAGAGGAGAAACGGGAAGAGGAGAAGCGGAACGGGAGGAAGAGCGACAGAGGCGAGCAGCGCGCGTCGATAACCGCGGGGTGGAGAAACTTGTGATCAAAAGCGCTGGAGAGCTCGGGGTATGTCAAAGCCGTGAGAATTGGGTGAGAGGTGGTGGTGATGAAGGCGGCAGTGAGCGCTGGTCGGAGGGACCAGCGACGACGAAAGCGACTACTGAAAGAGAAGCGTCGAGGAACTGCAGTCGAGTCGGAGATAGGATTGACAACTAAGCATGACGGAGACGGGAAGAGGCGACGCAGTCATGACACGGAGGAACCGAGCACAAGAGGGAGAGACGAGTATCGAGGTGAGTATTTGGGTGCTTGGGTGCTTGGGAAGAGAGAGGAAGAGAAGAGAGAGCGAGAGTGCGGCCAAGCGTGGGAGAGAGTGGGCGTGGGAAAGTGGGCGCGGGCACCGGTGGGCATGAGCGCGGCGTGGTGTCGCTTCACAAAAGAGCCGTACCACTTGCAGCTGATTGATTCCCGTCCCAGGTCCCTCACTGGAGAATAGCGCGCTTCTAGGGAGCTCCAGCGACCCCTACAGCAGGCTAGCCACTCAGAGACTGTGCGGAAAAAAGTCTTGCGGGGCTTTGGGGGCCTTTATGCGCCACGGTTTGAACTTTCGGCAGGTACACCTTGGGGAAGCTTCGTTAGGTTGATCATGGCCATGGCAGCTGGTGCCGGCGCATCGGTCAATATTCGGCTATCAGTGCGTCGCAAGATTCTGAGCTTCAGTCTACCTACCTAGGTGCCGAAATCCTCTCACCCGGTGGATGTGCACTTACGGCTTTCGAAATTTATTTCTTCAGACGTGATTCACTTCCATCGGGGTCCATCTTGGGTTCTCATTAATCTGTGCAATCGCGTCTTGTGGGAAAGACATTTCCGTGCCGAGTCCAGAATCAGTGGGTAACCAAGTACTCACTCCGTCCGCTCCCGGTAGTCATTGTTTTGCCCAAGCCACAACCAGAACAATTCCGCATCTCAGCCACAGCTGCCCACCATCTCTTCCGTCATCGCACTGTATCGTGCGCTGTCACTGGCAGCAAGCCTGGATAAGCTGGTCCCGTCCCTCACTTCCCGCTTGCCGCTCGCCCACCCTCCCTCGCGTGCTTACCTAATTATGCCACTCCTCCCACTGCCCTGACTGGACCTCCTAACCACAAAGCGGCGATTTGCAATCACACATGGAAATACAGCAGCTCGTGGGAACCCTCGAGCTTATGTCGTCACGATCCGGGCTTTAAAATCCCCAACGACCTTCTCTGGCGATCGAACTGCCCCTTCCAGGCCCATTTGCTGCGCCCGGGGCTTTGGGCCGAGGTGTCCCTCATCACTCGGGACCACTGCAGCCCACTCCGGTGACTGGGTAAGTCCGGAGATCTAGGCGTCACGAGAGGGAGCGAGGCCAGCACTCTGGCCTTACCGTCTCAACACGAAGACCTCCCTAGTTCCCTCGCCAGTGGAGGAGTCGATCGGGACCAGGTTTTAAGCTCGCAGAGTGTTGGGCTCCTCGACCCTCGAAGCGCCCGCTGACAGTAACAACAATGTCCATGTTCTGACCCGCATACAGAACGCTATAGAGCCCAACCGAATCAAGAGCTCCCCCGAACCCCCGACCTACACATCTCAACTCCCCCGATACCTCAACTTGTACGGTTCGCCGATATTGACACTCTTCACGAGCTGTTTGATCGAAATTGCACGGGCGAAATCACCCCTCGACAAGACGGCCGAGCCGCTGCGATTCTCGGTCTTGCGAGACTTGTCGCCCCATCCTCTTCGCCTCTATTGTGGTTTGGACTAGAGTTGATGTACGATGTGTGATGGGTACGCCTTCCCTTGATTTGACGCCCCATAGCTGTCAGTCTGCCGTTGATAATCTGGTCCTTTTTGGCGACTGTCAAGGCTGAGCTGCAGCTGTGGTCTATGGCATCACCCATACCCCCACCAACAACCCGTCCATTTCCATGCCGTCATTCCCTATCGCCATGGCAGGTTTCGTCGGCGTTGTGGCTTTCTATCTGCTAACGCGACGCACTCGTTACTTTTCCGCAGATCATAGTCCAAGGATGTCGCCAGATACAGTATCGTCGTTGTTCCCAGACCGGCCTATTCGGCCGCTGCCGAAACGCCGGCTTAGAGAGCGGCTTTCTCCAGAGGTTGCGGATTCTATCAAATACCCTCCTTCGACGCACGAAAGCTCTCCTCTGTTCTACTACCCCCCGTACACTCTCAAAGATGACGCAAGCCCACCCAGGGTTGGGCCCACAAGCCCTATCAACCAAGGTCGACGGACGGAGCCTGGGCGGAACTACACACCACGACGTTATGGCGTCGGTTTGGCTGAAGACAAGGAGGAAGAAACGGTCTTGCGAAGCACGCTCGTAACCAGATCTCCTCCTGAGATATTGTCTCGCTCAGCCCGTCGCCCGTCAAGACCAGACCAGCCGCGTCAACCCAATCCACAACCACCACCATCCACGACGTCATCCATAGATGGCTATGATTCCTTCGAAAATACTAATAATAAGAAGAAACGAAAGATCCCATCGGCAGGCGACCCGACGCTAAACGGCGGCCATGCATTAAACAACGATGTTGGTTCCGTTGCCATAGCCTCTGTGGCATCACAGTCTCCGGCAACCGAACACCACACTGACAGGGCGTATGCCCACCCAGCCGGCTACCCTGGGTCGGGGACTTTCCCAACCAACAATCAGGGGATGTCGGGGCCTGGACGAGGACGGCTTGGTCGGGCAAGAAACGGTCGAAGCCCCTTGCGAGCGTTGCCCGATGGAAATAACACTTGGGCTGGGCGAAACTCCAAGGCTACTTCACCCCAATGGGCGTCACCAGGTAAAGTTCCCCTTTGTGTCGTAGTTCCCCATCATTTTCTAGATTTGCATCCCGAACCTCGTGAATTTGGCTTCACTTCCTACCAGTCGTTTTGGGGGTGGGATGGATGATGGGAATTTTTCCAACCCCTCCTCGCGCAGTGCTTCCAGCTACTGTGCGGCTTCAGGCAGGCTACGAGACGGAGGCATGCATCGCACCTGCCGTTTAGCCAACCTGATGCAGCCCGCACAACCTACCTATACCTACCTTCCCACCTGCACTCGAGGCTGCCCATGCATCTGCACCATAACAAGTGCCTGCATTTCCCGACTTTCACGACACATCCTCCTTACCCATCCCACTCGTTGTTTTGAAAACCCCTATCTTTCACTACAGCTCATTTCGTTCCAATAATTTTTTTTCTAACTATTCGTTAGAACACGAGGGCGGTGGTATTATTTCAAACGCCATCGCAAACGCAGAAAAGTTGCGCCCTCAGGGTCAGGAGAACGTCAGTCTCCTTCATCAGCATTCTTCTGCTACCAAGACCGCCCCTGCTTCAACTCAGTTCACATTTACCTGCGACTCGCAGGTCCCTGGCACCATTCAGTGGCCCGGTAAGTTTTGACGGGACCCTTGATATTTGATCTCACGCTCATCTTGCACACAGGCCATTCCTCAAAACACAACATGGCCACGCAAACAGGCCCGGGTATGGGGCCTGGAGCCAATGTTAACAGCGGTGCCCATCACGATGGTTCGTCCAAAGCAACCAGCGGGGACACCTCGGAACGCAAGCAAGGTCGACGGCTGGAGCGAGAGCTCCTCGTAGCTGCCCGGCACCGACGTCAGGCCGCGGCAGAAAAATATTACAACAGTCCCCCGAAGGCGGACGACATCTGGATCTGCGAGTTCTGCGAATACGAGCGAATTTTTGGTGAACCGCCGAGAGTTCTCATGCGGTCCTATGAAATGAAGGACCGCCGTCTTCGCCAGGAGGAGGCTGATCGAAAGCGCCTTCTCGAGAAGGCGAAAGCAAAGAGTCGAAAAGGCCGTAAGGCAGCCAAAGTTCCAGCAAGAGGGAGCCAGGCGGCTACCCAGACTCCATCCCAGGAACAGACGGAACCAAGTCTTGCGCCAGTCGACGCTCCAAACAGCCACACCGAATCAGAAGATGACGGGGGCGGAGTCCAGGACTATCATTTAAATCCGGGCCCAACCCCAGTGGCTACGGTGGACAAGGATATCGGGGAAACTCGACGACTTATCCCACCAGCCGGATCCTAGCTGACGGCATTTGGGTCGGTTGAGCTCTGGTACTACTGAACTGGGGTTGGTGAATGCCCAGCGGTCTGCACTCACCTTGCCACATCATAAGCGCAACATTGAATTGCTCAGACTGGGTATGCAGCGAACACTGATGTGGTTAATTTTGACGGTTTCTTGGTCGCTGCTCGGCCACCTAGCTAGATACGCGTCAAGAAAGCAAACCGACTCGGACCGCCTGACAGCTCAGGAAGTCTAGAACTGGGTAGGCATGGATCAGCATTGGGTTCTCGAGCTACCTCGGTGGGGAGGAGGCTCGTGTGAGAAAGCGATATTTGTTTGGGTTGAGCCTTGGGACGTGACGGAATTGCTTTGTATGAGATTACAAAGGCCACCAATGTACATTAAACAATCATATTGGACCGGGTGAAAGTCCACCCGTCGTGTCAGGCTTATCCAAACTACCTATGTAAGGAACAATGGCAAACTCATGATCACTATTGAAGATTATTGCGGATTGGGAGTGGTGACCTGGCTCATTCATGAGTTGCGTGGAGTGGATAATCTAAATTATTAGGTACATTCCATGGACATGGACAGCAAGGAAAGCGGCCAGTAACTTAGCACCTACCTACCTTAGGTGCCTAGCTCTGACGTCAGAAACCCTGCCTCGAGACTCGGAAAAGAGGAGGCACAACCGAGGAACTGGTCCACGAGTGGGTGGAGGCGGTTCCTTGATGCGAGTCCATCTACTATGCAAATAAGACGAGGACAATGAAAGCAGTCTTCTAGTCAGTGAGGAGATTTGACATAATAAAAAAAAAGTGTCAGAAACGTGCACTGCTTGCAGAAACAATGCATCAATGTGCTCTCTGTCTTAGGTACTTCGTATTATGGGATGTTGATTTCTCTATGGCTACACACGACAAATCCGTCGTGTGTTCCAGGTGCTCCCTGAGGTACCTACATAGCGCCTAACTGAGAGCAGCTTCAAAATTGGAAATAGTGGGGTCTACTCTCCTTAGCCTCACTCTGGTTTAGGCCTGTCTTGTGGCTTGATACCTTTCGTCATCACTTTCTCCATCCTCAGACATCCCCATTATCATCATCCTCGTCCAACCTTCTTTTTAATACCCGCGCAAAGCGGCGCCCTGCTGCTGCTGCTTACATGTATATGCTGCACCTCCTACGAACCGACGACCAGCCCTATCGCACTCGGCTTTCGATTCTCATGCGCATTATCTTCTAAACGTCGTAGGCCTCGCGCCGCTCCGTCTTATTAACCATCATGTTCGGAGGCTCGAGGAGGCATCGTCCTCCCGCCCAGGTAAGAAAACGCCTCGTATAGTTCTGGATAACCGGTTTTGGTCTTTGAGTTCAACGCGGCAGAACGCCAGGCCGAGGTAGAAGCGCCGACGACCGTTTGGGCGATTGATATCATCAGCCCCACGGGCAAGCTCTGTGAATAGCTTCCCCCGACGACGTTGCCCTCGGGTCATCTTTCAGTCTCTTCTTGCATTTCATCTACTTCCATCCTTGCACATCACTAACTCATCGTCTTTGCGACAGCCTTTAACCAGGCAAACGGCCAACCCCAATGCTGCTTCAGCAGCTGCATCCGCCTTCATGCGCCGCGAACCATCCGTTTCCCTATCTTCCGCGGCTGCCGCGGCTGCCCTCAAAGCTCGACCAACAACTCCTACAAATGTCGCCCAGGTCCAGTCTAAGCGCGCTCAACGGCGAAGTTCATCGGTTTCGTCCACGGGAAGCCGTGACAGAAGGGGGCGCGGGCTTCACAGAACCCCGAGCACAGGGTCCATGACGGAACGGACCTTCCGGTCGCCATCACCAGCTCGCGGCGCTGCTCCAAAGAACCATGACGTCCCTCCGGTGCCCAGCATCCCTCGTGGCGAGCAGTACAAAGTTGAACCGCCAAACCCCAGCCACAGGAGAGCAACAAGCTTGAACATCCAGCCGTTCCGAACCGCTAGCCAGAAATTGAACGATGGAGGTCAGGGTTCCTGGTTTGGGGCCCCAACAACCGGGGATCTATCCAACATTCGCCGTACTACCGTCGATGATATTGTGCCTTCTTCCGACTTGCGACCGAGCAGTCCGAGCTCCATCAACTTCTCATATCCTCGTTCCAAGGCAGAGACTGCTGGCAGTCTCGATGGCTCTACCGCGGCAACCTCCGATCACACCATGGTATACGACCCGAACTCAAGAAGAATGGTTTCACGCGCCGAACTGCTTTTCCTCGAGCAAAGCATTAGGGATGCCTCAGAAAAGCCAACTCGGCGAAAGAAGCAGGATTTGGCGCGGACTGGCTCCCATCTGTCTAGGGGAACCGTTGGGAGAGTAGATACCCTCCAAACGTCGTCGACCACACGAGCCCCGCCAGCAACGACAGATACCAGTGCCATTGGCCGAATAGAATCACGCCCAGAGTCGAAACCAGCTCCCGAGCCCGAGCCCGAGCCCAAACCCAGGTCCGAAGCTGGGCCTCCACCTGAGCCCGAAATCAAGCCCAAAATAGACACAGTTATCTCTAGAGAGCAAACTTTGGTGGAACCAGAATCAGAGCCGGATAATGAGCCACCCGTCAAGCTTGATTCCAAATGGGTGAACCGGATCTCTTCACCTCCTATTCAACACAACGATCGGAGGTCTCCCCCCATGGTGAGGCCGGCTGTCACTCGGGAACTCTCGGAACTAGAAGCAACGCCCAATTCTCGACCAGAAGAACGATTGACTCCCCCACCTGCAACTGTAGAAGTTGCCGATTCTGTCTCAACTCAGTCGCCACCACCCGTCCGTGCAGAGCCAGAGAGGGGAGAATCGGAAGCACAAGCCCAACCGCCGAAAGCTTCAGCCCCTGTCCAGAGTCCCAACGGCAGCGTTCGCCAGGCTCGTGTTCATTCTGAAAGTCCAGCCCGGACTCCTCACTTCGCAACCACCACCGACAAGCTCCTCGTCAGACATGAACCACCGCCTCGATCTTTGTCACCGCGAAAATCAGCCTTGAAGCACTCGAGTCCCAGTAGGGATGCCTCCCCCTCGGAAGATGGATCTGAGGCCTCCGTGGCATTCTCAAGTTTGGGTGCCCCCGATGACTTTGGCGTGTTTCGGAAGAAAAGCGTGAGGGTGAGCTTCGATGATCAGAATACTGTAGTTGTCTCAGAGCCTACAGATATTCCCCAATCGGATCTACCCCAGGTGCCCAGTCCACAGGCAAAGAAGCCATGGCACAACATCATTGGCCTGCATAAGAGGGACTCTCTGACTTTAGATGACGATGAGAAAATGACTCCACGACCAGCACTGCCTTCGTTTGGAAGCATCCGAGAGAAGAAGGTGAGGGACGCCGAAGAACGGCCCCTAGTTCGCCCATCAGAACGATCTTGGATCCCACAAGTCACCTCGACATTCTCCCCGAAACCAATCCCCAGCCGGACATCGCCTGATGGCCTTGAGGCTTCTAGCGACTATGCCATTGGCTCAATGATGTCTCAAGAGCAGTCGTCTCGAAACGCCGCCAATATCTCCAAGTATCGGGAGCCATTGCCCCCTGTGGTCACATCAGTCGAGAGCAGTGGATATATCAGCAACAGTAGCTTGAGCTCTGATGACGAGCTGGACCTGGAGTCGCCCGTCGAAACACAATCACCTCGGGATGGGACACTTAATGGAACTATCGCACCCATCAATGGTTCTACACCTTCCAAAGAGAACTCGGCCAGGGATGAATCAAGATTGAACGAGATGATACCAACGATATCAATCTCACAGCCCAGTCCCCGACCTGTGGATGAACCAGACTCACCCGAAGATTTCTTTGACGTTCCTGGAGGATTCCCTGAAAACCCGCCTACTCTTTCGCAAGATGGCAAATGGGAACCCCCCCAAGACGTGGAAACTTCTGTCCCGGAGAACAAAACCCTTCGCACAAAAATAACGGCACCTGTGCAGCCAGCACCTATCACGCCACAGCGCTCCTTGGACTTAACAACCATAGCACCCCCGAGTCCTCAGATGCATGACATTCAGGAGGAATCCGAAGAGTCCGAGGGAAGCAGCATTTACAGTGATGCCTATGAGGACCTGTCAGACATGGAAGGAGATGGCTTCCTGTCACTGGACGCCGTGGTCGGGAGCCCTGTCACCGCAACACTCCCCCGCATAGCTCTCGACAAGGTCATCACAGCTCCCAAGGAATCTGACATGCCCCAGGAGGCGAAATTGACAAAGCCAGCTGAAGAAGAACCCGCCCAAGCGCCGAATGATTGGGAAAATGCCAAGGCCTACTGGAAAAGCCTGAGTGGCGATGAGAGGCGGCAACTTGAAAAGGAAGCCATGGAGGAGGCTGGTGAAGAGTTCAGTCTGGAGGAAACAATAAGGCAGACGAGACTTAAGAAGGCGAAGAAGTCAAAGCCCCAGGAGAAACCGGTAGAACCAGTTGCCGCAGAGAAGCCTCAAGATCTCGTCTGCTCACGGCAGAACCAACTGGATGCACCCTGGCTGGAAGCCGAAGTTCAGCCTCTGGTCAAGATTGAGAAGCCACAAACATCTAGCGTGGTGAAGCTTCGGACATCGATGCTAGATGAGCCGGTGGCAAATGATGAACCGAAACCCGCGAAAACAGGAAGCATGCGAAAATCTATGAGATCAGGTGGTGCTGCTGCATCAGAATCTCACGAAGGACATTTCCGCAAGTCTCTTCGCCCTGAATCTGAATCGACTAGAACCCCAAGGGCCGGGATGCGGACATCTCTGCGTAGCTCCGGGTCCTTGAGCGACAGTCCTATGTCCACAGGGACATTGAAGAAGGGCTCTCGACCCTCATCCTACCAGGCCCCAAAGACAACGGAGCTGGTTCCGAGTCACCGTCGAAACCAGTCGGAGGAGAGGCCGGCAACATCGGGGGGTTCCAGAAGGCCAAGCTTGAGACGGCGGGGCTCTGACTCGAGCGAAAGCAGCTTCCGGCGTTCAAGGGCTGGGGGCGGAGGAGAGTTCGGGTTCCGTAAGACGATGAGAGGAAGCCTTCGGGGCCCTGCATCGGACAGCGGGAAGGGAAGCAGCCGCTTCAGTCTCCGGTCTCTATCGCCGACTGGGTCATCGTTTGGCCGTACCTCGAACACGAGCTCCCCGCCTCCTCTGGCTATGGGTGGCCGTATGCGTACATCGCTGCGAGGGGAATCGAGTGACGGCAGCGCCTCTCGGAAGCGCATGTCGGGCTTCAGTCGCTCATCCAAGTCGAGGCGGAGCAAAGGCGGCAGTCGATTTGCGGACTCGAGCGACGAAGATGACGTGCGTCCTTCCTACCGAAGTCGATTCCTAGACTCAAGTGATGACGAGGATACCCCTACACCGCGGTCCAGGAAGAATGGCATTGCCAAAACGAAGCGCAATATGACATCCAGTTCTGCCGCTGCCGCTGCCATGGGTCTTCCTCCCTCCCGCACAGGTGAACAGGACCCGCCCGAGCTGCCGGACAGCGAGGACGAGACAGAGGAAACCCGGCGTAATACGGTAGCGAATGAGACGGTGGCTTTGCCCCCCCGGAAACCCTCAACGCTGAAGAGAAGTGGCTCTGGAAGAGAAGCTATTGGGGCAACGCCGCCAGTATCGCAAGACACCAGTGTCACCACGGAGCCTCAGCCTAACCATAGGCGTAGAGGCAGCTTCATGTCCATCCTGCGACGCAAGAAGGACCCAGCTGGCAAAATCACTCGGGACGTGCGAGAGAGCGCGACCAGACAGGACACCTATCTAGAGCGCAGCCCTGAGGAGCTCGCCATGATGCGTACCAGCAACGTCAGCACCCAACAGGGTCCGCGTCTCCAGAAACGCAGCCCTAACTGGCCTCTCCAAGATGAAAGCCACACTCAAGATGAGGAGGATCGGTTTGACGACGGTTCACAGGCTACGTACGTCGTCGACGAAGAGAGACGCCCATCCACTGCCGCAGGACCAGTACCGGCCTCACCAACCTCCAAGCCCGGCTTCCTCAAGCGCAGGAGCACATCCCACAGCGTCATCAGCACCGCCCACCCTGCACCCCCGGCACCACCTGTCGAAGAGCCACAACCCCTACAGCCCTTCACAACAGAGGGCTCTGAAGCGGGCGTGCCAGAGGTTCAGAGGAAGAAGAAATTCGGGACCCTGCGGAAGATGTTTGGTCTTCACGACTAGAAGGGGCTACCTGACTCTTACTTTTTCCTAGAGTGATTGATTCCTCCCGGAACCCTGTGCACTTCACCGTTCTCTACTTTCCTCGCGCATTTATGACTTCTCGACTGGGCGTATCTGGGTATAGCGGGCGGCTTTGGGTTACGACACACGCAAGAAGAAAAACGAAGCTATTCAGGAGGTACACTGGACACAGGAACACACACGACACACACACAACTCGAGCATCGCAAAGATCCGATATCCATCAAGACCACACGCAATCTCTGCCTTTTTTTTTTTCATTATCTTCTTCACTTCGAATCACATCATCTCTTTTATTATCAATATCTTGTATTACCTTACCCTTCACTCTCACTACAACCCCACCCCTGTTCTTCCCTTTTATCAGTCAGAGCGGTTATTTGATCATTTTTCTTGTGTTTTTCCCCGGACGGAGTGAAAAGGGGGCTTGGATGGACGATTGAGATGCAATTGGGAAGAGAAAAAAGACCAAGGGGGGCAAAAAGTTGCCTGGAGTTTGGACATAATGTCACACAAAAAGACATACCTACATATACCCGGTGGGTTGACTAAGC
>JABFFI010001439.1:0-12766 GCA_013623725.1 Fusarium robinianum
GGGGGGGGGGGGGTTGTGTATTACAGAATTAGTAGTGTAAAATAAAAGTGAGTGAAAGTGGTTCTCAAGGTGAGAGAGTCGAAATAGAGATGACTTGTCTAACGAACGAAGGATGGAGACTGCAGAGGTGAAGAGGAAAGGGAGAGAATACTACCGTTGGTGCCGGAGTCAGTCCTTTATGAAGGGCAAGCAACGGGGCAAAACAAGGGGTAGACAGAGCAGCCAGGAGAGTCTCGGAGCCAGGGGACGGACGCCCAGAGTCACAAGTCACAATATCGCCAAAGTCAACAACAGGGGGAAGCGGCGCGCCAAGGTTGGCCCGGTCCTTCTGGGATGGGGTGCCAGGCACACACAGCTTCAGACCCATCATGGGGCGCCAGGATTGCTTGCGATGGGGACCAGTCGCATCATGATTGGATGGGGACCAACATGATTCGGCGTGATTAACCCGCTGCAGGCCTGGGCATGCCTTGTCTAGACCCCTCTCTCTGCGTCCCTCTGCGTCTCTCTGCGTCTCTCTGTGTCTCTCTGTCTCTGCTGTGCTTGCTTTTCGCTTGTGCACTTTGTACATGCATGAAGGCCGCGCAACGCGTTGTGCATCAATACTCCCCCTCCAGGCATCCAGGAAGGGATCATGTCGCGCGTGATGAAGGAGGACCAAAGTCAGAGGCAGCCAACACGTCCATATCTCGACGCAGTTTGGCTTCTCTCTCATGCCGTGTTCCGATAAGGGCCTGGAGTACCTACCCAACTGGACATGGGCTACCGATCGACCGCGATGGGTGTGTCAAGGTGTGTCTGGGGAAGCCCGTCGACGGACCTCAATTTTAATTTGCAAGCCATGATCCAGCGGACTAATTTGCCGTTCCCTGTCTGGGGCCTACCATGGCCTGACTGGAGCCGCCTGATTAAGCTGTGATGGATGTCCTGCAATTCCGGCTCAGCGCAGATCGCCCAGGCGGTTTTTTTTTCTTTCCCCCTCCTCAAGGCTTTTCTTTGTTCAGCTCGCTGTTGTCTCGGGGGTTATCAGCATAGGATTGAAGTCAGTCTTGATAGCACATATGTGTATGGATATTACTCCATAGGCACTCCGTAACGAGAAGGGAGGTTATGAGAGGCGTTGGGAGCTGACCCACTCTTTTTCCTCCACCCATCCATCCATCATGAGCCAGCATCGCCTCCCCGAACTCGTGTTGCCGGGCGACTGGTCACTTACAACTTTCTCATCAGACCTTCAACCGTATGGATATCGCTCCTCCCTCTCTCCCCCTCTGCCTCTCTCTCTCTCTCCCTCTTTTCCGGTTGTGTCCCCATTGCACACCCAATATCAGAAGCGTCCCAATGACGCTCTAGGTGGTGACGCTGGCCCAGCTCGGCGCCTAGTTGCCGGCACTAGTGTCGGATATCTCCCTAGTCCATTGGTCTTGGTTGGTTTCAGGGGGTGGCCTTGGGCAGGGCAATATTTGCGCCTCGACGGTGATACTGGCCGATAGTGGAGGAGAGAGGAGCTGGAATCCAAACCAGACCGACAGCTGGATCTGTGTATTTCATGAGTTCAGTTCCACTCCGTGCTAGTAGACCTGGTGACAAGAAAACAATCGGAGGCTGGGCGGCTGTATGCTTTTTTTCCCGGCGCCGTCGTCAAGATGGGAAGCGGGGAGAGAGATCTGCGCCATTCCAACAAGTGTTTCATGAAAAGCCGATGCACAACCGTCGTCGAGTGGCGTGTGGCGGAGGTTTACATCCCAAAAGGTCGGCATGCCATCGCCATTGTTATCCCAAGTCGTTGCCAACACCACCACCACCACCATTAGCGGCAACCACCCAACAAACTCTCATTGGCATTGGGGCAGTGTTCTGTACTTCTCAAGCTTTTGCTATCATCTCTCGCCGCTGATGGCGCGTCTGCCGGCGCGTGTCAGATGTTGTGTGGGTGTGCTGGTGCCCATCCTGTGCTGTAACCTGTAACGCCGTCTTTGTTAGCTGACCATTGGTCTCTTCGGCTGTTGTCGCCTCGCATGAATACGAGCCTAGGGAAACCCAGTGCACCCAGCTAGTTCTCCGGCTCTCCTGAGAGCCTTCCCACCTGGGGTTGCTTGGGCCGCGGCTGTGGTCCTCGCCAACCCAGGTCCCGTCATCCAGGTCCCATCATCAGGCCCCATCATCCAGGGGTCGCGGTCGACCGCCAGCAAAATGGACTTCTGGAAACCGACCCTTGCGTTGACAATCAAGCTCAGGCCCTCCCTCAAGCCACTCGCCCACCTATCGCAGGGGCTTTTCAGCTGATGACCAACTGAGTGAAAAGAATCATCTCTCCTTAACGAGGTTCGAGTCATTCCAGGTTCTGGCAATATTGTTTAGGGTCTGGTTCATGCACTGACAGACATGGCCCAACGCCATTCAAACCTGGCAGGACGCACTCAAATCCTTACAACCTCACTGTACCTGAGTCATCACCAAGATTGCTGCGTACCACTTCGTACCGCTCTGTCCACCGCTTCCTCCTGCCCCGGCTTCCCGTCCCCGGGCAGCATACCGAATCCCAAGAGAAGTCCACCTACCATTTTGCTCGCCTGCACTATTCATAGCTCCCCATGTTTGCCACGCAAATGCAATACTACTTCGTACACAACATATCAAGGCAGAGCATATGGAATTACGTAGCATTATCGGAATGATCCTGGAAGAAAGATTTTGCCTTCACCGATATTCACCATAAGTACCTCCTGTCTGAAGAAGTCCTTCTTCGCCTTGCAGGTGGGTGGTGATGCTCTCCACAACCGACGACACATCTCATCCCCCAGTTGTCCAATTCCGCAGCCGCACGTGTACGTACCTATGGCAGGCAATAAGCAAGCGCGTCTTGCCCTGATCTCGGTTCGCAAGTTTTTAAACATAGCAGCTTCCATCGTTAGACCTGATTCGATGACTAAGGTTGGTTGAGGTTGGCAGGGAGGGGTCAGCCATGACCTCACCTTCCGCTGAGGGGAATTTGAAAAAGGATTATACTGTTCTCATTGGCCATTCTGGACCCCCATAGCTCCATTTGCCGCTCCCAAAGAGCAAAGAACGGTGACGGCCAACCCGCACTGAGGGACCAAGGGCGCACCTGCCAGACTTTTTCTGCGTTTTCTGGGCCTGTGGCAAGCTTCTGACCCATGGCTAAGGCAGGTGCGGCGTCCGATTAAGATTGAGGGAACTGCCCATTTTCCCGTCATTCGGCGCCAACATCTGCTGCCATCGCATTATCACTTCATCTCATCTCCTTTCCCCCACGGGCCGCCAGCCATTGCACTCGAACCCCGGAACCGATCCCGTCTTGCTGCCGAATTACCTCTCGGCACGTCCGTTCTCGATCACAGAGACCCCGGAAAGGGACAGAGACCCCAGCGCCCCTAGGTTCCGGTGGGCAAGAGAAGTGATGCCTTCGTTCCTCTCGAATGAGCAGCCGCGGCAGACTGGTGATGCCCTCATCACGTCCGATGACCCCGACCACCCGGCGAACCTGATTCCTTCGCTATGCGCCAAGTTCTGGACACTCGGATGGGTCACGGGAACTGGAGGTGGCTGCTCAATCCGCGACGAGTACGTTCTCGCTTGAGTTCATACCTTATTCTGCCCCGCTACACCGTGCCTCGCGATGACTTCACATATCTTTGCATTCAGAGGCACAGCACCGCATGGCTTGGCATTTGATCTGCAATTGAGGCCACGCATTAATGCATGTTCTTTTGCCCTTCTTCTCCCAAGCGGGAGAAGGACGAAATATTCCCGTCATGTCGTTTATTCACATTTCCCGCGTGTCATCAACGTCCAATTCCTCATGGAAATCGTCTCACCGCCATGATGCTCACACTGCTTCCCTAGTGATCTCGTCTACATCGCGCCCTCGGGCGTCCAGAAGGAGCTGATGAAGAACACCGACATCTATGTAATGTCGCTGGCTGAGCAGGACCCGAACCACAACAAGCTCAAGAAGCGCGCATACTTGCGCTCGCCGCCCTGCTACAAGCCTTCACAGTGCACCCCTCTCTTCCTCGCCGCCTTCACTCGCCGCGGCGCCGGTTGCTGCATCCATACCCACTCCCAGTGGGCGGTTATGGTTACTCTGTTGCTTGAGATGCAGGGCCCTGGGAAGGACCGCGTCTTTGAGATCAATAACATCGAGCAGATCAAGGGTTTTGGTCGCGGGATGACCAAGACTGGCAACCTGGGCTACCATGACACTCTTCGTATCCCTGTCATTGAGAATACCCCTCACGAGGAGGACTTGACTGAATATCTGGAAGAAGCTATGGAGAGGTACCCGGATACCTACGCCGTCCTGGTTCGACGACACGGGGTCTACGTCTGGGGTGACAATGTTCACAAGGCCAAGACCCAATGTGAGAGGTATGTTTCAAGTATGATTGATGATGTTGAGAGACGAAGGCTAATCCGCCAACCAAGCTTGGATTATCTCTTCCAACTAGCCGTTGAGATGCGGAAGTTGGGCATCCCCTGGATTAGCGACATTCCTCAAATCGCTCCTCAGCGAACATGATGTCGGAGCCCTCAACGCCTTTCAACAAGGGATCTCGGCTTTTTTTTTTTTTTTTTACTCCTACATGGAGATGTTCAGATCCAATTCCGTGTCCTCCAGTCCTTCAATATCAACAAGCACCCGCACCGCCACCTCCGCCGCAAACTGCTATGCAAATAATATGCCAAAGCTCCCAACGACTCCCATGGTTGACAGGTGTCGGGTCTCGGTCACAGAACTGGTTGCGAGTTTGGTTTTGTGATGGCTCCAACCTTGGGGGACGCTCCGCTGTATAACCCGGATCAGGCCCCGGTTTCAGCCCTAACCCCGTTAACTTGGACATGGCGGAGGTTTTCAAGATTGGTGTCATGGAGCTGTGTCGAACGGTTCTGGTCTTGGCTAGATTTCAGGTACATGCAATCTTTGTGGACAATGCGGCGTTACATTTCAAGGGCCGATGCCAACTCATCTTCAATCCTCAGCACGCACGTACAATACAGAGGACTATCACGCGACTTGCTCGACTCTTATACTCCAGACTCCTCCATCTGACGATTTTGTGTGACTCCTGCACAGCCTTAACCGAAGGCCTAGACGGGGACGCATGCAATTGATATCCAACTGCTTGCATTTCCTTCTCACTACCTCGCCAGACATATCTATGTGACGATAACGCTCGTGCCCCGCCAAGCAACGACAGAAATGCACAGCACATTTAGTGAAAGTCCTTTAAACCGACGAGAGCCATGGGTTGGGCCCATGGATGGAAGTTGTATGTTGGACATCCTCCTATGTAGTAGACTCGCCATCCTATGTTTCACGCCACAATACTCTATCTCAAATCACAACTCATCCTTCGCCCGTGCATCTTCCCGTCCTATCTCGCCCTCTTGCCACATTCTCTTCTTCGTGTTGCGAGCACTACCCCCCATCACGCCATCCAGCTCCTCTGGAATCTGGCCCAGTTCATCAGCTTCCTTGACGGCATCCACGATCCTATCCACGTCGTCCAACACGCCGTCCCCCGTAGCCCCCTTTTCACCTCTAGCCCCAACCTTCACCGTAGGCACTTCCTCGCCAGGCATTCCTTCCACTGCAACAGTCTCTTGAGCCCCTCCCACATCTACCTTGCCCGACTCCCCCGGCCCAGTCCCCGCCTGCATCACCGCACCGCCGACCGTCACACCCGCCCCGAAGAGCATCCGCACAGGCAGCCAGACCAGCCACCACAGCGGCCCGTACAGCAGCCGCCGGAACACCAGCCACGCCCCCGTCGTGAGGAGCATGTACAGCGCCGTCTGGAGATACCACGTGTCGCTCTTCTGAGACCGGAGCAGCGTGCCCAGCAGGTCCCGCGAGCTGGCGAGCATCCCATCCAGCGAGCTGTACGACTCGTTGAGCTGCTTGAGCGCCGCCGACGACTCTGTGAGCGTCTGGTGCGCGAACTCGCTGCGAGCGAGCTCCGCCGCGATGAGGTCGTGCGTGCGCCGCAGGGCGCTGGTTACGTTGGTGCTGGCGCCCACGGTTTGTTGATCTTCCTCGGTGAGGCTGGAGTGCTGGTGTTGCTGCGGGTGAGGGCGCGGCAGGCGGGCGACGGAGGCTGGGGTCTTTTCGTCGGGGGGTAGGGGGGAGTTGGCTTCGGAGGTGAGTTGGGAGTAGGACTGGACGAGGAGTTCGCGTTCGAGGCGTTGGGCGTGGGCGAGGCTGCTCTTTGCGGATAACCGTGCTTTTCTAAAGGATAGACGACAACTATATATCAATATAATGATTAGTTCCCTGCATGCAAACTCGATTCATCGCAGTAACTCACCTCTCCAGCTCCTTTCCCAGCTTCTCAACACCCTCCCTCAACCTCTCCCTATCATGATCCGCGGCACGAACATACTCCACCTCCTCCCTCAAAAGCTCCTGCTCCTCCTCCCCATCCCTCAGGGCACTCGAGATCTCCGCGCTAAGCTCGCCGCTCACGCTGCTTTCTTCGTCGGCGGCCAGGGGCACGGAGCCAGGCCGGAACTTGAGATTGGCGAGTCTGTCAATGAGCTCCTTGAGCTGCGTCGTGGTCTCTTGCAGGGCCGTGAGGCGTTCCTGCAGACCCTCGAAAGACATGTTCGGAGTTTATGAAGGAGAATAGAAGCGAGAAGTCATCAGATGCGCTCCAGTCTGGGCTTAATTACAAGCTTGTAATCCACTCCATGTCGAAACGTGGTCCCTCTAGCATCATGACGTTGCACTTGTCGAGTCAGCCCCGCTATATGGGTATGTATCTAACGAGGCCCCTCCTCGACCCGAAATTTCAACATCGCAACCATCCACCCGCCAGAAACGACGACTATAGCCGCCTACACCCCACGACGCTCCTCAAGAACCCCCCCTCCTCCGTCGACCATCGCTCGCGCCCCGCTCCTCCCGCCGTCAAGATGATCACCAAGTTCATGACCGAGGTCACGGCCAAGTTCAATCCGTTTTCCACCTGTGCGAAGCCCGCCCGCCTCTTCCTGACCTTCCTCCCCCCAACGGCCCGAGCGAACGGCACAAACATCACTACGACCGTATTGCCGCGCGACTCGAAGGAGCCCAGCTCTCTCCTGGTCAAGTTCAGTACGTTTTTTTGCTGTTTTTTTTGTTCCTCTGGAGGTGCTGCTGGCTTGAATTGATCCACTAACACGAACCAGAGGATGGCAAGGAGCTGAACTTCAACTGCCAAAAGATCAATATCAAGGGATTGGTGGAAGAGGTGGATCGTCACTCACGTCAATTGCAGAAGACGGCCGATTTGACTGATTAAAAAACTATTTATTGTACCAACATGATGCATTGACGGCGTTTTGAGGAAGCGACGACCATATTCACGGGGCTCAAATGGGGCGGCATCACAGTCTCTGTATACTATAACGGCAATTGACCACTTTTTTTTGTATTGTGCTGGAATATCTTGTGCCCAACTATTATAGGTACACAACGCTACATGCCTTCCAGTCTTTTTTTGTTTTGCAGATGCTTTTCATCATCATATATGGGAATCTATACGCCATTTAGGCCGAAGCACCGCTGATGAAGAACCACTTGTCAATGGAGCTGTCAATCTTCTCGGCGGGGAGCTCCTGGTTGGGGGGCAGGACGGGGAGCTGGTCAGGGGAGACACGAGCGGGAGAGTGCTGGACGGTGAGGTTGGCGCTGGCGAGACGTTAGTTTTGGTACGACGAAACAGTTCACACAGATACATACGTGGAGATGCCACCAGCGGGGGCCTTGCCAGTGATCAGGCGCTCCCAGGCCTCGGCGCACTCACGAATAACATCGTGAGCATAGCTAGAAAATGAGGTTAGCGTCTGTCGCTCGGGCGCATGCTTAGTAGACTATCTTACCTCTTGTTCTTGCACTCGCCAGTGAAGGCAAACTGGTTCTCAGGCTTGCCATCGGGAATCTTGTAGATACGGAACCACTCATTGGTGGCACGGAGGAGACCAGGAAGGTGTCGCTCGACGTCCTCGACGTCGTTCAGCTTGGGGGCCAGGGGGTCGTTGATGTCGATGACAATGACCTTCCAGTCAGTCTCCTCCTCGTCGAGAAGGGCCATGACGCCGAGGACCTTGACCTGCTTGACCTGGCCAGTGTAGCCAACAAGCTCACCGATCTCGCAGACATCGAGCGGGTCGTTATCACCCTTGGCCTTGGTCTCGGGGTGAACGGTGTTGGGGTCCTCCCAGGTCTGGAGATTGGCGGTTAGCGATGGAGAGAAGATGACACATATCGAGGTGGTCAGTCATACCTGGGGGAAGGCACCGTAGTTCCAGAGGTAACCCTTGTGGGGGAAGCAGTTGCGGACGTAGCGGAGCTTGCCCTTCTTGATATCCTGCTTGATGGGGTTGAGGAGCTCCTCCTTGGAGATCTGAAGAGTCAGGTTGTCAGTATGAAGCTGTTGGAAATCGAATGTTTTTTTTGGAGTGTCGCGAGGTTGGGAGCCCAAGGAGGGGGAGGGGCAAGTAACGGTGAGGGGGGGTAGACGAGAATGAGGTGAAGTTCCAAAAAACAACATATCAACAGCTCTGTGAAGCTGGGCAAAGAAGATTGTATGACGGAGACATACCTCAAGCTTGGCATTGGTCCATCGAGGAATCTCAACAACCATGTTCAGGACAGTCTGCTCCTGGTTGGCGTAGAGGGGGATATCGTGGAAGGGAGAGACGGGCTGGCCATCCTGCTCGATGTAGACGCGGTGCTCGAAGGTGTTGGGAGCCGCAACCTTGCGGACGGTGTAGGGAGAAGCCATTGCGGGCGGCGAAGGAGCAGGTCGAGTCGAAGATGAGGACAGGTGACGAGCGATTTGGGCAGTCCGAAGGGAACCTGAAGAAATTTTGGAGGTCGAAGTTGGGGACAAGGAGGAAGAGATGGAGGAGGAGGAGCAGCAGAGGGAGGATGGAGGGGGCGGGGTAGTCTGCTGGGTCAGGCTAGTAGGCCTGGCCCCAGAGCTGCGTGTCGCCAGGGTTGCGATGTAATTGGCCCGACCAGGCCCTCGAGATGGCGACAGCGAGAGAGACAGCGGTGCCGGCACCGTTACAGGCGACCGTAGGGGATCCCGGGGGAGCGTGGATAGCGATAGCGGTAGCGGACGTTGTTGGGTTGGCGACAACAACTGGAGACGGGGGACCGACCTGTGCAACAGAAGCCGGCAGGAGCCTTGGGGCGGGAGCATTAACGGAAAGAACGATTTCGGGGGGGGTGCGCCGTGAGTGGAGCAGCCCCGGAGAGAAGGGAGAAAGGGAAAGGGAAAAAAAGAAGAAGGAGAGAGGAACTGGACAAAAGAGGGCGAATAAAAATACACGCAATGGTACTTTGCACACGGCAATCTAGATGGGTTGTTGCTGCGTGTTCTGATGGTTTGCTCCGCGGCCGTCGGCTGTGGTGATCTTGTTTGACCGAGGTCTTTTTTTTTTCTCTCTCTCTCTCCCTCTTGCCTTGCTGGTTTTGCTTGCTGACTTTGGGCTGGGTCAAAGGGGGTGGGACAGAAGGGGTAACGGGAGAATGGAGAGGAAAGAAACAAGGGGGGTGCGCAAATGACAACGGAATGCATTGAAATGCCGAGATATGAGGACAGGTGACTAGCTCTATTCGGTAGGTAAGGACAAGGGGAACAATGTGCCAAATTAGCCGCTTCCCGGCAGAGGGAACAATACCCATTCTTCCATGATGGCACCTTCCACACACCCAGGCCGACAGCCCGAGAAACCATCCATTCCCGTCTATCACGCAAGCAACCTTGGAAGCCACGACGAAAACAGCACGCAGCGTATCCGTACTCCGAGGCGAACTCTTACAGCCTCATTTTGATGATGTTTTCTTTTCACCCATTCTCCCGTGCTGTCAGCAACTCTCTCTCCCCCTCCCTGCGAAGTAGTAATCATCAACAATAAAGAAATAATACAAAGTAATAACTCGCATCCGGAACATGTCCGTCGCATCACTTCGAAGTCCTTGGTAGTCCACCCCCATTTCATCCACACCCACGACACTACTGTGATTTTTTGAGGGTCGAAAAGCCCCTCAACACAACACCAAGATGGTGTTCTTGACCCACGTCGTCGATCACCTCATATCGATTGGTTTGGAGTGATTCTTGTGTTTGAGATGGAGCTCAGCCACTTTTGCGAGATCCGGCCGGGGAGGCGATTGCACAATTTCCAGACTCCATTGACTGCATCCATGCAGTCCTACTTCGTGTATCGACCGGCACGAGAGGACGCATCTTGATATTCTCCAGTTTACTATGGAGTGCTCCGTACTTACTAGCGTAACAAGGGAATTGCGTGCTTTCAACCTCCTACTAGTTTCCTCGACGAGAAACAGTCTACGACGGTGCTCCGTACTAAACATTGATACATAACTAGGTACGTATGCACTCTCCCGACGCCCACTTCGGATCTTCGCAACGAGCGACAGCTTCCCCGATAGCCCGCACCATAAGCAACAAACTTCACTTCAAGAGAACAATCAGTCTGGGGTAACATAAAAAAAACTACCTAGGCGAGGCGTATGGGATATAGTACATCAAACATAACCAGCGTGGAAAACCATATCAAACTCCCCCAGCCAGGATCAAGTAAATACAACCAACGGGCTGAGCAACAACAAAACACCACAGAAACAAACATATTCAGCCCGATACTTCAGCGGTTGGAGCAGGCTTCGGCTCAATATCTACCACAGGCTTCTCCTCATCCCGGAGGGGATCCTTGCCCTTGTCTCTCAGGCTTGGGGAGCGACTCTGAATAGGGGTTGAGAATGAGTCGGCCTCGGGCTGCCAGTCTCTGAGGTCATCCTCGCAGTCGTTGAGGATCTGACGGGCCTGGGCCGAATGCCGGTAGAGAGGTCGTGTGTCTCCCGGCACAACAGGGGTGTCGTCAAGGAGTTCGAGAAGTCGACGTCCGTGCTTGGCCAGGATGATCTGTTTCTCGGCACGTTCAATAGTAGCAGTGAATTCGGCAGCGTATGCCTCCTTCAACTTCTGTCGGGTCTAAGGAACCATGTTAGTGATCGCATAGTACCAACGCCCAAGTCCACCTTCTCTTACAATGTTTGTCAATTGAGCCTCTGCGACGAGGTTCTCTGCCTCTGCTCGCACCAACTCCTGCTCCAGAACAACCAGCTTCGCGCTCTCGGGTTCCTTCAGCTTCAGCCGTTGGATCTCGTCGGCGATTTTGCCCTTCCCGTCCCTGCTTGGCTGAACGCTCTTCTCCGTGTTCCGGATCGCCTTAAGGATCGCGCGGGAGTCATCGAGCGAGTGGGCGTAAGCATCTTCCTGCTCGCCCATCTCACTCAGGACGACGCCAACCTTGTCCGAGATGTCGCTAATGGCATCGTCGCCGGTGTGCTCCCCCCACTCCGAGAGCTGTGTGGCGATGGATATGCGCTCGCGGCCGGCCGACTCGTGGGCGCCGATGAGATTGTTCTCCGACTTGATAAGACGGAAGAGCTTGCGCGAGAGCTCCGGCTGGACCTGGCCGCGGAGGGAGCTGAACGAGAAGCCCCGCCTGGTGTTGGTGGACGCAGAGCCTGTGGCCCTGCTTGACTTGTTGGAGCGGATCGAGAGTGCTCGGTTCCTGCGGAATGGTGAGTCAACCGGGGTTTCTGCCCGATACTGGCCAAGGGATGGCGTAGAAGTCAAGTCGAAGCTCAAACGTGACATGACTAGATGTGTATGACCAGGGGTTTGAGAAGAAACATCAAGGTGTGTGAGGGTTTGTGATGGATTCTAAACAAAACACAAACGAGACTCACATCTTGAACAGTCGAGCTAGAGGAGCTCACCCGGGTGACGAGAGAAAACTACGTGGACAGTCTTGGTTGTGCCTACTCCTTTTATATTGTAAGTCAGCTTCGACAAACTACAGGAGCAAGCTTAGGTATTCTAGCTATTTCCATGAGCTCGTTGACAATGGGCACTTACAGTGAGGAGAACAGCTGATGTGGAAGGCTCGAATGATGATTTGTTCTTCGCGTGTAAGTGATGATGGACCTCGACGGGAATATGATGGAGGATCTTTCTCTCCAGTTGTGCTCAGTGTGAAGCAGGGATATGCAGGCTTTAAACAGACCCTCACCGGGACCAAACAAAAAAACTGACGTTTACGACATCATCTTTCCCTGCTTTCGGTGCCCTACGCTCAGTTACATGTACTGAAGCTAGCCACGGTTTTCTAGGGGTTTTTTTTTTTTGCCTTGGGCGAGCTGTCTTCGGGGAACCTGGCTCGGCGATGATGGCGATGGAATGCATAGTGATGTCATGCATTTTCCCAGCCCTGCGAGTACCAAAAGCGGGACCTCCCCGCCCCCACCGATGGACGTGGTGCGTCACCTAGGAAGGCAGGTACCTTGGTGGGTGTTGAATGATGGAAACTGGCTTGGAGCTCAAGAAACCCAGGAAGGAGGAAGGAAGGAAGAATGACGAAACTCCGGAGCATCCGAGTGTATTAGCCTGTGAATAATTTTGCGATAATCTCACGATGGATACACCGGGACGAAAACCGATAAACGTATCATCGCTTGCGTGTTATATATTGGTTTGTAGATAATATTCTATATGTCCGTCCTACCCTATCGTATCTCATCAACGCCCTGCTCGTAATATCCATCCACCCATCATCCAATCATACACATGTATACAAAGTCGCACATCCATCCCATCTCGCAAAGAAAAGATAAAACCGCCGTCCCCAATCAATCATGATAAAAAAAAAAAAAAAGAAA
>JABFFI010001444.1:0-13779 GCA_013623725.1 Fusarium robinianum
TGAGGTGATGGCTCTTCTCCTGGATCGAAGGGGAGACCAGATCACCATCACGGAGGAAGTTGTCAAAGCTGCAGCAGGGAATCGGCAGAGCGGCCGCGAGGTGATGGCTCTTCTCCTGGATCGAAAGGGAGACCAGGTCACCATCACGGAGGAAGTCGTCAGAGCTGCAGCAGGGAATAGTTAGAGCGGCAATAAGGCGATGGAGGTCCTCTTAGATCGAAAGGGAGATCAGATAACCATCACGGAGAAAGTTGTCAAAGCTACTACTACTACTACTACTTACTCAGGAATTAAAGACCGAAACGGGGCCCGAATCCAATGGCTATTCTAAATAAAAAAAAACAAAGGCGCTAATGGACAGGTGAAGCGAATCCATTGCACCCCAATGGATTTGGGTCACCCGCAAGCTTTATCTAGTAAAATGCATTTTAATTAGATGCACCGATTAATTACATAAGGGATACCTAATATGCGTGACAAACTGCCTTCTTGGCTTCAGCTGGGCTATGAACCGGGCTGCTTGTCCAATCTCGATCGAGGGGAATTTGCCCGATCCAAGGCTGGCGGCGGTTTGTGTGACCGCCTTGCCAACTTGGCCGCCGTCGAGATCCACGACAAGTATCTTCAGAGCATGGTATCTGTTTGCTTGGTTGTGTGACGTCCCGAAGAGATACGACATGATACCTAGCAGCATCAGAAGTAGCTAGGCCGCAGTTTGAGCTGTTGGTGTGATCGTAGCTTGCCATCGCGGACGCCACTGGCCGAGCCTTACTCGCTTGGTGTTGACTTCAGGAGTTGGAACGAAGACGGGCGCCATTAATAGTGCACTTGAGGCCAGTATGGCAGTTCTGACCGATGCAGAGTGCCAAGGTGTTTTGCAGAGACGTCAAAGGTCTGGATGAGGAGAAGAGCAAGCCGGTGGCTACCTTGGCAAAGATTCTTAGATTTAGAGTTCCACTGTATCCAACGCTGAGTGGGCTATATAGCAGTCCTGCAACTGCAACGCCCAACCCGGGCCCGCCCAGTTGCTGGGGAGCTCAGACCTTTCTTCTGCTTGAGTACGTGCTTCAGACGGGACGTTGTGGGATTTTATGCAGTAGTCGACGTCATGCTTCACAGACCGTGCTGTTAATCCTCCCACCATGATTCATCAGGTTGAGACCTCTTGACGGCCGTCGTTGGAGTCCGGGACACCGACGGCTTGTGGGCCATGATACGGAGCCGAGATCAGAGAAAGGACCCGTTGTCTTTGAGCTGGCCGTGGGCTTCCAATAACCATAAATGAAGGCGAGCGCGACATCAAAAAGTCCAAGGCACACTCATCCCAAGCCATCCCGCCAATAATCACTCCATCAAACCATTCATATCCTCCCTCTAGCAAGATCGCTTTCCATACGCCAAACAGCCATTTTGAACAACTCCAAACATGTCTGGAAAGTTCCTGATCACTGGAGGCTACGTTGCTTCCTTGGATGACTCCCTTGGAGACTTCGCAAACGGCGCCGTGCTTGTCGAGGACGGCGTCATTAAGGCTGTTGGCAGAGCGGAGGATATCTCTGCCCCCGACGCCGAAATTATTGATGCTTCTGATGGTTTTGTTATCCCAGGCATGACTGACATCCATCGGCATGTGTCGATGAGTCTGACACGGGGTATCGGGGTGGACCAACAACTTTGGTACTTCCTCTCAAACACCTACCTGCGTTGGCTCTCATTACTGAGTGTCGAGGATATGCGCACCTCTGCCATCGTCGGCGCCCTAGAAGCTATAGAAAGTGGAGGTAAGACCATCATGGACACATGTGAGTCGTTCCACTCGGCCGAGCATGCGGATGCCGAGTTGCAGGGCTTGAAGGAATCTGGTATCCGGGCCTTCTTCTGCTATGGCATGAGCGTGGACAAATATGGCGACGTCCCTGAAGGCAGATCGACGAAGGAAGCTCGAATCTCTCATGTCAAGTAGATGGTCCTTAATGAGCGGAACGAACAGCGCGACAGCATCGTCCGGATCGCTCTCCAACTCAACTAGTCTGGGACATCCCCGTTCTTCTGGATGGGAGATGAGCTGGCCTTGGCTCAGGAACACGGGTTGCTCTGTTGCTCGCACTCGACTGTAAATTGCGTTTCTTACTCTTTCGGAGCACACGTGCCAACCCGCAACCCGAAGCTCAACTTTGATCATAGATCATAGATCTCCCCCTTTGATTCGTTATTTACTCAAATACATTCAAAAATTCCTTGAACCGCTTCCGTGTTGTACGAACGAAACAGTCGCTTAAGGGCGCCTGAAGCCCACAGGCTCGAATTCTGATTACTTCGTTCCATTGCTCTGGCCGCCTTCACATATCGACAAACTTCGACTGGCCCGGAAGTATCAGCGTGTCTCGGATCACTCTGGAGTGCTGGCGCTTTGTAAATTACTTGATTCATACTGCTGTGGTAGGGAAGTGGGTCTTACCTGACGTTCGAAGCTTGCGGTTCTTAAAAGTCAGAAGCAGCAGCGCCATATCAGGCGCATCAAATGACCCAAAGCATTCCCTTGCCATGTTGAACGCATGGAGTATGTCTTGTAAGGTCGTTTTCTGCTCATTGTCCCAGCAAACGCGAAGGTCTCGCACTCGGTTCGCCCATTTCCCCCTGGCTTGGGCATCTCCAAACTCAGGATATAACTCATAGAGTCAAGCTTCTACCAAGTCTTGCAACGAGAAAGTGCATGATCGGCCGCCATGATTGAGTAATCCCTGAGAAAGGTATTCTCCATTATCGTATTCTGAATTCCCAAGACGAAAACGGAAAAATTTTTCCTCATCCTCGCTCAATTCCGTATTGTGGTATGCTTTGAGCAGCGACATATCTCGTGCAAATTGTCCGGGTGGAAACATGCTTGTATCTATTGCACAAATACGAACCTCAGTTGGGAAGAGATTGCCGATATGGGACCTCCAAATCACATATTCAATCACAAACATCAGAGAGCTGCTCCAAGACATGAGATTGTCGGATGCTTCGCCGTTGAAACAGCCTTTGTTTAGGTGCTTATAGAGCATTTCCGACGCGTTATGTGTTCCCAGCGACAAAATATCAATCTTACTGCGCTCTGGGGTGCCGAACTTGCTCATAGTTGAAGCCACGACGTTGTCATCGTTTCTACCAGAGCTTTTCGAGTCGAAGGCCCGGAAAAGATACCGTTGAATATCGTTGAATGGCCACTCTATAGATCTTGCGGCAGAAGGAGCGCCTGGTGGGTAGAACAGTGTCGGGCCACCCGGGCAGTGGTTCAATGCTCGAACCCAAAAGTCGACCCAACTTTGCCTTTGTCCTTGCCTTTTTCTGGTCTTGCGGGCTTCGTTTAGTTCCATATTTCTGCCCCAAGCCTCGGCGTAGCATTCGTCGACATCTAGACGATTTTCGTGGTCATAGTATTCTTCGCTCTCGAACGCACAGCTGTTACGAACTGCGGATAGCTTTTGAGCCAGTCAGATATTGCAGAGCAGGGGTATCCGGACCCACCAGGAAATCCAGATCTTTTGAGTTGATACGGTATAGCACAGAAGACCCTAGCTCAGCACGTCCTGTGCTAATAGGGGACTTCATGGGCCTCACGGCCCCCTGGACGAAAAATACACATACATACATACATAGCGCCTTAGTGAAGACCAGGGTTTTATAAACGCCCGCTGTTCTTAGTCCAGCAGTGAGCTTTGAACTTGAATCAGCATTTGTTGGTTGGCAGGTGTAATCGACACTTTACGGATTTCCCTCAATGCAATTGTTGGAGTTTTTGCCCGAGGTTTAGCCGACCATGGGCTGGTTATCGCCCCGCCAACCGTTGACAACATCATCTCCGCCTGGAGCGCCTAGAGACATCAACAAAAATTTAACAACGCCAACGACTCCAAGACGCACGCTCGGTGTCACAGAGACGTATTGAAACAATTACCGCCAAATCGCGACATCGAATTCATTTGCGAATATTTATGCTTGTCGCGTACTCGAGTTTTCACGATCCGCACCTCTCATGAACTTTACGCAATTCATTGAGAATTGGCTAGACGCCATTCCGAACTCGTCTCCTGTCAACTTCACTCAAGATCCAAGACCGAGCCTTTACCATTCATCACACTCCAAAGTTGGCAAAATCCCCAAGCCATACTGGATACAGATGACTCCTCCAGCATCGTATCAGGGTAATCCCGACAGGGAATCTTCGCCCAAAAGAAAAAGATACGAGTCTCCTGAGAGCGATGCCCAAAACAACGGTGAACTCTTCAACGACGACGAGGAGCGTACTCCACGTTCAACTACGGCATCTGCGCCCGTTTACTCGCATCAACAACATATCCCTTTTCGTCTGACCAACATCCCCAGCATCCCTCCGTCGGAGTCATCTCACACCTCAAACCAGTCACCATCTCCGGGAGTATCAGATGCTTCTCAAAGCAAGCGGGGGCGCCCGAAAAGTCCTGTCAAGTCCCACAATAGCCTTTTGGCCTTGAAGGTGCCGGTACATTTTCGGAAGATGCGCATCAACACAATGGCCATGTTGCCTCCAGACGTGCATGAGCTATTCCGAAATATACAAGACGTTAGCGACATGGAAGGCGTCATCCCATGCGAGGTTAGCCAGGCCATTAAGTCGCTATCTGATCGAGCCAAGGATCGCTGGTTCTATCGACAAAGCAACGTATCAACGCCGGAATCGAGCAGTATCGGTCTGAGACAGATGTCGCCAGCCGCAGAGCTAGACCTTTTGCGCGAAATCGAAGCCGATGCAGAACAGTGTGATCTTCGCAACTGTTCCGAGGCATCTTGGAACATGTGGGTACACATGCCTCTTCTGAAGTATGCCCTCTCGGGCCATCCCACAATCCGCGTGGAGCCATCGATGTCGGCCAAGATCGCGACTCCGTTTGTGCCTACTACGGGCGGCCGAGGTGGGGGAAGCGTGATCGAGAGTAAGATGGTCGATTTCTCTCTCCTTCTCTGGCTGAATAAAGGGAGCCCGCAACTTGAACCTGACGATATGCCCCCCGAGGCTGATGCTCGGCTGATGGCTGCTATTGCCAACAAAGTCTGGGCCCAGCCCCGCGACTGTCAGTCGGTCAACCAATCCATGTATCCACCAATGCAATTTGCCCCTATTGCATGCAACATTGAGACCAAGACATCAACCTCCTCCAACCAAGGTAAGCTGCAGCTCTCGGTCTGGACAACTGCATGGTTGCTACGCGTTGCGAAACTGTTTCCGACGGCTAGTACCATGCCGACAATCCCGCTCCTCCACGTTGTAGGACACGACTGGAAAATCTCTTTTGCATACTTGCATGGAGATCACGTCGAGATTGTAGGAGAGCATAAGATTGGAGATACCAGTACGTTGCTAGGCCTGTATCAGTTAGTTGCGTCGTTGAGAAGCCTTGCGGATTGGATTGCGACAACGTACCGGAGGTGGGTAGAACAGGTGTTTCTAGAAGAGGTCTAATTGAACAATTAAACGTTTGAAGAGGAGTTCCCTACTACTACTGTACGCAGTCGTGAAGTAACTCATTCAATTACATAGAAACTGGTTCATGCACGCTACTAGAACGTCTATGCACGTGTCGTGGATTCCTATAATACATCGGGAGAGGGGGATATACCTATCAGACAAAGCTTCCGGGACCCCGCTTCTCTTCCGCGAGGATGTAGGCCTTACCAGCAGGCCCTGGCAGACCGGCCGTCTCACTGCCATACTCAGGGGGGCAACGTCAACAGTCTGGGGTCAATCCGTCAACTCACGGCAGTTCCGCCAGATATGCATTGGCATTACCGAGAAGCACGTGCGCGATGTACACCAGCCATTCAATCGATTCGATGACCGAACCGCGAGCGCGAACCGTAACGTGGTCTTTGCATGGCAGAGTGGGCACCGTCCTCTACAGCGAGGCACTACCTATGGTCTGGATGGGGCATTTCCCACCAAGTTGCAACCGCAGCTCCTCGAACTCCATCGATGGGCCAGCTCTAGATGGCACGAATTCCTCCATCTACCAAGCTATCTCGCTCATGTGCCAGTCACACATGATCCGTTCAAGAGGAACGGCCCTTCTAGCCCTCTCATTGGGTCTCAGGACGAAGGCGGGGACAATGGCGGCAGGGTTGCCACCTCGCTCACGGTATCCCCTGTGTTGATTCCTTCAGACAAGAGCTCTAGCCCCGTGATGGCCAATAACACCACATGCCACCCCCCCACCCGGCCATCCATATTTTGGAGCTCCTCTTCATCCACAGCCGGTCGATCTACTGAACAACGACGGCAAGATTCGGTCGTATTCTTAGACCGGATCAATTCGGAGTCTGAACAGGCCCTTGAACGTCAAGCTCGGGATGAACGTATCCGCCACGGTACTTCTGCTAAGCGGTCAAGGCGCCAGGAGGATAGGTCAGATGATATAGCACCGCATCCCAAGAGGAGCCGAACTCTTCCGTCAAGCTTCAGAAATCAATACGTGCGAGATCAGTCTCTCAACGATGACGATTAGAGTCACCGGCCACTGTTTGGGTACCCCGGTGACATTGCCACCTCCAGCGCGATGGTTACGCGAATGGCCGTACTCGACCACCTTGGGACTCGGGTTGGGTTCAGCGATGACGAGAACCTACTTCGAGCGAATCTCAAGTTGTGGACTTTAGGTGAACAATTAGAGAAATGGTGTACCGTTGGTTGTCAGCTATGTTACGTCTGCGGCGATATGGGGTTGGATCACAAACTCGACGATTGCACCACTGTAAGTTCTGAAGTCGCCCGGCGACTACTCGGTTGGCTAGAGACTCTACGTCTTGACCGATTCGTAGGGGCCCGCGGTAACTGCAGCCTCTGCACCGAGACCGATCAGATATGCGAGGACATAGCCATAGGACTTCGGGTATCTAATGCGAGCACTGAGGAAGAGAAGGAGCATTAGAAGCAGAAATACACGTCAGCAACTGATCTGGACGGCCTCTGCGGTAACAAGCCAGCCATACGAAGGGCGATTGCCGCTCTTTGTGCGTTTGGCGAGGAGAGACCTGGGTACCACAGCTTCTTGTAGTCTTCGACGTACTTGTGGCTGCGTATGAGCAATATCTCCGTCGTCCTTACCAGGCAGATCAACGAGCCGACCAGGACCATCCTATTTCCTCTGGTCCTAGTAAAGAACAACCTTCCGACCTTCCTAGCCTGGAAATGTCCTGGGGTGATAGTAATGAGGTCGCGGAGTGGAGGACTGTGATGGACTGGTGGGTGGGCAAATAGCGTTGCTTTTGAGCATTTCCCTCCTGGCACATGTAACATAATTGACGCAAAAATACGGACCACGCGTTGATGTTTGTAATTGGCTACTGGTAGCTCACAGTTGGGCCATCAAATATGACCTGGGCTACTCGCCGTCCGTGATAGAGGTTAATGACTCGATGACCTCAACCTTGGGCTACTAGTAGCCTGTAGTTGGTCATCGCACATTGACGTCATGGAAGTCCATTTCCAGGCCTCGCTTCAAAAACCGCAATGGTCGGCATTTGATTCAATGTTACAACATAAACTTTTCACCTCCTGAGTGGGACAACTTGATCTGATATTGCGTCAAGGTGACGACTGCGCTGTTCTGAAGCCCCACACCAACCAATCTGTCGCTGGAGATTTCAGATGAGGTGATCGTCCATCCTGCGGAAGGCCAGCCGTATTCACCTTCTGCGGCAAGCTGGCGATTCAACATAAAAGGTGCGTAGTGACTGAACAGAAATCTCAATTTGTAACTCCCAGTTTGTTTCTCTTCTGAAGTGCGTTCCTACTTTCGAAAGATCGCATCCCGTTTGATGTCCCTTAGGACATGAAGAAGAAGAAGCGAGGCAGCAGGCTGTTACTGCCTCCACCGTCTGTACCTGCGCCTCCGCTACCATCGCCGCCAGCTACTGTTGGAGATTTGAAAGCTGAGGGAACTAACGTCCAATCCACTATCTGTCCGGAACCGCTCCCCATTCTCACAATGGCGCCCCAAGGACTGGAGAGATTCCTCTCCTCTCTGAAGGAGTACGGTAGGCTTCTTGACTACTGGTCCTGCCTCCTCCTAACACAGTCGCTAGCTACTACAATACTGATGCTCTCTCCGATGTCGTTATTACCTGTAATGGTCAAGAGTTCAAGGCCCACAGAGTGATCTTATCTATCCACTCGAAGTTTTTCGCGAAGGCTCTAAGTGGTGCCTGGAAGGTACGGTAGATTCCGGGGGGGCTGTCAATAATAAGAACTTGCTGCTTATACGATCCAAAGGAAAGTTCCGAAAGGCAAATCGACATCAAAGATTTCGACGCGAGCGTCGTGGAAGCAATGCTTCGTTTCATGTACTCATTCGACTACAGCAACATCTACGGCACTTCCACTATGGTGTTCGACGCTCAAGTCTACTAGATTGCCGATAAGTACGATATCCCGGCACTGAAAGCCTAGTCTAAGGACAAGTTTAATGTCGCCGTGACCACTGGCTGGAGCATGGATGACTTCCCACTTGCTGCCACTGTGGTCTACGAATCCACCCCCTCGGCTGATAGGGGACTTCGCGACCTAGTTGTGGAAACTGCCAGGAAGAACATCGGCAAGCTTCTCGAGCATGATGGCTTCAGCGAACTCGCGAGACAGACACCGGATTCCGCAGCCGATCTAATTCATTTCCTTTGTGATAAGCCCTCGACACCCATACACCGTTATAAATGCCCGTCGTGCTACCACCAATTTCGGGGCGAATTCTCAGGGTCGGCGTATCACTGTCCAAAATGTGCCAACAAGTCTTCAAACTGGACCTCCCATCGAATGGGCGACTAAGACTTCGGAATGATCCTAATGGGTCCGGGCTTAATCGGCACCTAGCGCGTGTCTTGGGATAGAATGAAGAGACCCATCAATGTTGTGAGCAGGGGCTGGCGGGTGTATGACAAGAAGGGAAGAAATGAAGTCGTTAGTTACATTTACTGAGGCTGGAATGGAAGTAGGTATCGCCGCGAACCTAGTACATACTCCTAGAATGGCACCTTCATGTTCTTGTCTATCGGGTCTCGTAGCGTCCAGAACCCCAGCGGCTCGTTCCTTACTTTCATAGGAGTGTGGACATCATCCGAGATTAAACCCCCCCGCATATTCACTATGTAAGTATTCATTCCTTATAATCTTATCACGCAGTTATCGATCCTCCGAATGATACAATCGTTTCTAAGGCTGTCTCTTGCGCGCAGTGATTGGATGGTTTTAGCTGAGCCTGAAGCTCGCGGATTCGCATGGTGCATGCGCGAAGATCGGCCGCACTTTATGTGCGCAGCCTCATTGGCACTCGTCCTCGTACCCTTTGACGAATCCCCTTCCCTCACCGACATGAGCTCATCTCAAGCTGTTGAAGCGCAGACCAGGCTCCCTCGAAACCTACTCCCTCCATCGAAGAGAAAACCATCGCCCGTCATAGCCGAGGCCGTTCGACTTGCCGCCAGTCTCATCACAATCATCGACCTATCCGCCAAAGTCACCACCCTCTGTCTCCAGTACTCCACCGCTGTTAAGAATGCTGAGGCAGATAGGCGGTTGGACGACACCCAACTCACTCTCCAAGATACGTGCACATTGACGTCATGGAAGTCCTTTTCTAGACCTCGCTGGTCGGTATTCGACACCCTCTTTTTCAAACAAGGGTTCAATTTTAGACCTAAATTGCAGAGGTACAGTTTCGAGTCAGGACTGGTTTGATGGTTTACGGACGGCTCATGTCAATTCCCATGCCCAGAGAACTGGGTAGTGAACGGCGCTTGCCCAAGCCCTCCCTCAGATGTTCATGTATCTGACATCCCGTATACCTGACGCCCGAATATCTGACGTCCCTTTTCCTGACACCAGATGCCCCGCACGGCTGACGTCAGTGTTTGCCCTGATGTCATAGGCCCAAACGTCCTGATGTGTGAATCTGACATACCATACCTAACGCCCCCATGCCTGACATCCGCAGGGATGTCAACTCCCCTTATCGAGGTGACACCCAGGTCTGTTCATTACTGGACTGTTTTGTTGGTTAGATCTTCATTGCGTGAGGCTGGGTTTGTTGCTGATGCAACTACGCTAATCCCGTTGGGTCGCATTAGTGCGATGGTTTCTGTTAGATTGGACCATCGAAATGCCCGTGATGACAAAGCAGGGTTAAGCAAGCCAGCTGCACGCCGACCAATCGGGAAGCAGTCGGCCCGGGATTTCCCAATCAGGAAATAGCAGCCCAAACCGGCAAGTGAGGGGGACAGAGGAAATGCCTCAGACAGCCAGATAACAGAATGAACACAACACAATTACAGGGGACAATACAAGTGCCTTGTGGGATTGATGACAAGTATCACTGTTTTAAGCGGTGCCGGCAGTACGGAGAGTCCAGCGACGAGAGGTCGCGGGCCACCCATAGATCACTACACGTGCCCAGGAACCGCCATGGCGGGGCCTGCCCCACCTCGAGGTCCGGTTTCTGTCCCCTTGCCCTCTATGCTCTCCGTCGGAAATCTAACATCAGCACCTGGCACGACAGTTTTCTGTTTCCCACAATAAGCCCATCCCTTACCGCCGAAAATAGGCATACCCAAGCTGTCATGGCTTCGTCAGATTATAAGTGCCCTCCGCTCCCCCTTCCACATCGACCAAGACTGGTCAGCCTTGATCATTGTCTTCCTGCTCACCTGACCAGCTGCCCACCAATATCATGATGGCACCTCGATCCCCGGCCGCAGGCAGTCTACATGAAACCAACGCCGCATTCCTTTAAAGCTTTGCCGCTCGGGAGGCTCAGAACCGAGCCGCGAGACAAAAACCGACGCTCTCAATTGAACAGCATGCTGCACACCGGGCGCAGTCGACCGACGTTCGCTTTATCAAGCCTAAATACTCTGGCGAAACCGAAATCAACGTCAGTGGCATTTTCAACAAAGGGAGAAGGTATGTGGAGATCTTCCGCAATTTCGGTTATCACCGCTCCATTTCCTACCGTTCGTTATTCAGGTATTGCACCGACTTGGAAGTCGGCGACTGGAAAGCAACGCTCCAGAATCTCATATGCGCAACAACGCAGGGACTTTGTGCTATATATAGGCGAACGATATAAGATCACATCGTGGGGCAGTGCCAAGGAGTATATTCCACAATTCCAGCAGCTCTACATAACCGTCAATGGACGGTATATGGATCGGAATGACGCCAAAGAGGTGCACAAGGTATGTCGGAGATGGGCCACCTGAGGATGATATCGGTAAGGCAGCGATGTGTCGCGCCATGCTGATTTATAGCCAGTACTATCGTCGCGTTTGCGTTCCACGCTTTCGCCATCGGGCGCCGAACATCGACGGCAAGCCAGTGCTCAATGTTGATAACCTGCGTGTCATTCTGACGTTCAACATGGCGTTCGATACCTCCATCTTCCCCGGCGAACGGCATCGCATCAATCTAGCCGGCTGCTACCAGCTCTTATGCTATACCGGCGCACGACCTGCCGAGTTGGTGGATGGCGGGCGGAAGAGGCCGAAAGATGGCTCCCTAGAGGAACTCTTCGGCCACAAGGTTGCCCAGTCGTCTTTCTCGGAAGACGGCGAAGATCAGGCGCCGTCGTCTGACGCGCACTCCGAACTGCTCGAAAAGCTTTTTACGCAGGAGACTGTGGGACGCGGACGTCCTAAGGCCCTCTGCTATGAGGACATTCTGATGATGATTGTGCGGCACCCAGTCACCGGACGGTGCATACCGGCCATGGCCATCAAGTTCATCCATCACAAGGGGGCTAATAACAAGCCTAGGCCATAGGTACTCCCATATAGTGCATTTGATTGCGCATTTGATTGCGCATGCTGACAGCCTTTTGCAGGACCATCTTCTTCTTCACTCCCACCAGAAAGCTCATCTTCTGCGCTATTGCAACAATCCTCGCCCTTGCCCTGCACGACAAAGCCTGCGATGCACCAAGCTTGACAACCGCGTCAATGATATTTAGATCGAAACCGCCATCCTTTATGGTCTGCATTCCGCTCCGCTGGAAGGCGTCCAAGTTGAAGACTCCAGTCTTCCGTCGGTATTGTGGAGCGACCCTCTCCGAGGATGAGGCCATGCCGTATTCCAAGCTCCGAGACGACATCGGGCCTAGAGTCTCAACTCAGGACACGAGAGACGATAGACGCCTAGGATTGCCAGGGGAGGTGCCAGTAATGCTGCCAACGGTGCGTTTTCCCCACGTTTGTCGCTATTGACACTTTCGGAACGACTGCTAACCTGACTTTTTTTTTTCCCTTTTTTTTTTTCTTTAGGAGACGCGCCAGATTCGGTGCGCGACTAGATGATGCGTCACAACCCTGAATTTACGACCTTTCACCACGCCTACCTTAACGAGATCGCTAACTTCGACCTCTAGAACGCCTTCTTCGAGGAAGAAAAGGAGAATCAGCTATTCCGGCTGTTCGCGCACGTGAGCCTCACGCGCGATCCTCGAGCTACTGCTGACATGGTCCCTGAGGACGTCTGGGCAAGTCTCCCGCCGGACCCGGAGATTGTCGAACTTGAAGAGCAGCACGCAGAACTCAAGCAGGGCAACTACTGGATTGATGGCCATATAGACAAAGAACAGATACGGCAGCTTACCCACGAAATCCGCAAGAAGCGTGCGCACCGTGCCAAGCAGGTCGTTAGGCAATACCGCCCATCCCCAGCCCTCATCAGTTCCCTCTACTCCTACATGCTGCACAGTGTCCTGATTGTGTCGGCGATGAACGGCGCTCTTATGAAGAGCGCGTCTTTACATACTGCAGACCGACTATCATGAACGACCACCTTGATGATCAGCATCTAAGCGGGCGTGAGCAGGCTGAGCAGAGTGGCGAGCATCCCAAGTACAAAGGCCTCAAACTCCAACATTTGGACCACTTCCGTAGCCATGTCCAGAGGGTCCATGGTGTCACCTTGCGGTCGTTGGAGCAGGTCAAACAGAGGCGAGATCCGAAGGCTAGACGGCGGCGCATGGTCAAGGACAGCTGCCAAAACCCAAAATTAATAACCATGTAGATTTGCTCCGACATCGACGACTCTGCTGCATAATGTGGTGTACTAATGCAGCTACTTGGTCGACTACTGAAGGTTCCGGTAGAGCGCCGGAGGCAAGATTTCGCTGTCATCTGGGCGTTTCCGCTGGGGCCCACAGCCCGTCCCTCGTAGCCACAAGTTTTGTTGTTTTCTCAATGTTGCAGCAGTTATAATCAATTAAGAAGTTGATTTCATCAGAGCATAGCATACGCGGCTCATCTGGCCTGCGTACATTCGTGTTGATATTTGAAACTCCTCTCCTATGGCAGGGCGCTCACACTCTCCCACTCAGCTAGAATTGCCGCCGAGGACGCCGCGTCGGGATGGTCAACACCAAGCACCCGCTTACGTAGGACAACGCACTGCCTCATCAAAGCTAGAGCATCTCCAGAACGGTCGTGGGCTTTCCAGGTAATGGCCAGATTGGCCATGCTCGTCAGCGTATCGGGATGCTCCTCTCCAAGCACTTTCAAATTCGTCTCCATCACTCGCACTTCTAGCTCTTCTGCCTCCTTCCATCGGCCTTGGTTCCTGTATGTCGACGCCAGATTGTTCATGCTCGTCAGCGTCGAGGGATGCTCCTCTCCAAGCACCTTCTTTCTCGTCTCCATCACTCGCACTGACAGCTCTTCCGCCTCCTTCCATCGGCCTTGGTTCCTATATGTCGACGCCAGATTGTTCATGCTCGT
>JABFFI010001449.1:0-13615 GCA_013623725.1 Fusarium robinianum
ATGCTGCGCGGGAGGGCGACCAGAGGCCCGTGGTGACGCTGCGGGAGACGCCGTGCTTGGCTGTGAAGAAGGGGGTAGGGAAGGGTGCGGGCGATGCGGCGAGGTATGGACAGGGGGGGGGAGTGGAGGGGGATGGGTAAGTTGGATGGCCGTTGGCCCCGGGGGAGGGGGGGGAGGCGGAGTGGAAGGGGGGGAGGGGGTGGGAGAGTGGGAGGGAGTATGAGGCTCATGAGGGGGGGTTGGTGTTGAAGGAGAAGAGCAAGTTGTGAGAAGTAAGAAGTGATGTGATGATGCTGTGGGAGAGTGGTCAAGGAGCCATGCGACATGTTGGCTGTGAAACAGGACACAACACTACACAACACCACACAACTACTGCGTCACCGGACACAGACGCTCATAGAGAAAACGATTATATAGTCTACCTACGTAACCCCGCGAGGCTGTAGAACGCGAACAGATAGATGTAAAGGCATCAAAAGGGGGCATCGCCAAAGGCCAGAGAAACATCTCCCACCGTCCATCCACCGCGCGCAAAGAACACAGCCCTCCCCTCCCAAATACTCCCGCTCCCAGACAAACTTCTCCCTGCACAAATTTGAACCCGCATCCCTAAAGACTTCTCTCTCACCGCGGTTGCCATGCACCCCGGTGCAACGTAATTAGGTAGGCAGTCTACTCTACTTCTCCTTCTGGAAGAACTCGTGGTATCGAAAAAAAAATGAGATGCTCGGGACGTCGTGACAAGGAAATCTGGCGAGGACTGTTGTCCGGCCGCTACATGACCCACCCCCCTGAGTGTGCGTCTGTCGAGAGGAAAGGTCGCGAGAGGGCGCAATCTGATGGTGACGCTGGGCCGGGATAAGAACAAGGGACATCGTCTATCGGCTGCTTTACTGTACTTGGCCGACGATCTCGCTAGCCCTGGATAGCGACTCAACCATCTGCTGACACTCCTTCCTCCTCCGGATGGTGAAGTCACTCTCCTTCAGGAGCTCGTCCAGGGTGTCGGTTCGGTACATGTTCTCCAACAGCTCTCGCTGCATCTCGTCCTTGGTGAATCTGTGGCGGGGATTAGACTAAGTGCCGAGGAGAATGCGGGCTTATGATACGTACTGGACAAGGTTGAGCATAATAGCCTTGGGGACCATGTCGATCATGGTCCGCTTGACGATGTTGTAGTATGACGAGATCAGCAGCTCTGTTCAGGGGTCAGTTATAGCTCAAAATCAGATACGAGATCAGAAGCACATACTGATAACCTCAACCTCAATGTTCTCGCGCTCCGACAGAGTGCCCGAAGCCTTTAGAGTCGGCGGGGGCGCCTCCATGGCGGCGGCCTTCTTCTTGTTCTTTGCCGCGAAGAAGCTGCCGAAGAAGCCAGAGTTCGCAGAGCTGTCCGGCTCAGGAACCGTGGGACTGGCAGCGCGGGGAGTAGAAGCGAGGGGCTTGCCGGTCTTGGGGTCAACCTGGACGGGCTTGCTGGGGTTGTATCGCTCGTTGACGATGGCCATAGCCTATGGGGAGTGTGAGTCAGTCACTGGTTTCATATTCACTGATGCGATATCCCTAGGGGCAACACTTACTCGGTGACCGTTCAAAAAGTCAGGGTGACCAGTGTTGATGTAGCACGACTCCATCGACACAAGGTCTCTCACTAGCTTGTTGGTGGGCTCCATGGCCTTCTTGAAGAATCCAATCACCACACCATGCATGTTCTCTTTGAGCGAGGGGTACCGACGGTACAGCTGCTTGGCAAGCAACTGCGACAGAATGCGCACCAACTCGTCGTAAACGAGCGACACACACTTCAAACTGGGGTCCTCCAATCGCTTGATCTGCTGCTTGACGATCAACTCAAATGCGGTAGTACCCACAAAGAGCGCGGGCGAGGAACCGGAAGAGTTGTACAGGATGGTACGGATGTCTACGTCCTTGACAACGTCAAAGGGATCTATCGCCTTGACGCCGTTGGAGTAGAGCTCGTGGAAGACGAAGCTGATACGGGCACCACCAGACAGCTCGGCACTCGACAACTCCGTGTTGTTACCGTCCAGAACCGTTCGCCACTCATTGGTAAACTCGGTGATGATGTTCAGGACAATGTTGGCGCTGTTGCCGAGCATGGAGGGGCCTAGGCTGTCGAGCTCGGCCGAGTACTTCTGCAGCGAGCTGGAGATTCGAGCCTTGATGTCGGGAAGTGTCTGCTTGATGTGCATCATGAGAATCAAGTTGAGCTTGCGGGCCAGATACGGTGTTCCGCAGTAGGAGCTCTTGTTGCGATAGGCCTTGTGGTTCTCAAAGAAGTTCTTCTCGGCCTCCAACGCAGTGTTGATGGGTTTCCGGTTGTCGATATCTCGCTGACCACGGTTGACAACCGGGACATAACCCAGACGCAAGGGAATGACACGGTTCGAAAGGATATCAATGACATCGGTTCCCTCGTCCATCAAATCAACCTTTGTCAGGACGCCAATTGTCCTTTGACCTTCAGGGTCAACCTCCCGAGCCAGTTTCAGACCGTCCGAGTTGGCCAGATCTTGGTTAGCGGCCGTGACCGCGAGGACGATGGCGTTGGACTTTCCAATGTACTTGAGGACCATCTCTCGGATCTGCCGCTCGATATCTCGCGGCTGGTCTCCGACGGGCACCTTGGTGAGACCGGGGAGATCCACCAACGTCAGGGTGAGAACGTTGGGGGAGTAGATACGGAGGTTGATGGGGGCGGGCGAGATGCCGGCATTTCGGCCAACCTTGGCTTCTGTCTCTCTTGAAATTTCGTCTCGAATCTTGGAGAAATCGAAAAACTTCTGGCCAGGGATGTGCAGAAACTCTCCCCATTCGTCAGGGTTAGCCGCCTTGTCGTTGTCTGTATTGATATCCTCGGCCTTGACACCGTTGGTTTGCGCGGGACGGTTGATGAGCTGGAGGACGAGGGGTCGTCGGGTCACGATGCCAGAACCTCGGGGCAAGCTGTAGAGAGGATGTTAGACATGGACATGCCCGCCGCGCGCCAGCTTATAGACCGGGGGAGGTGGGGAGTTTGGACTCACAAGTCTCGGCCCACGATGTTCTCTAGCACTGAACTCTTTCCGCTCGACTGACTGCCGACGACAGCGATCTGGGGCAAGTCGATGGGGTTGTTGACTCCTACTGTAGCGAATACATCTTGGAGCTTGTTGACCAGCCTAGCGATGGGATATTAGAGGCGAGGTGTCGTCGTTGAGGGGTTGAGGGGCGGGGGACTCACTGGATCAGGGCGGGATCCGAGATGCCGCCCGACGAAGCGAGGGAGCTGCTCATTTTGGTTGTGAGATGAAGTCCTCTAGGGTTTCAAAAGACCAGTGGTATCGGCTTCGGTCGAAGAATGGTGGTGAACGGTGGAAGGCGGTCGTGGGGGCGGTCGGCGGGAGTACAACTCCTGACAGCTCGCGCAAACTCGCACCGAGGGGAACGGCGATGACGCGAGGAGGTGAGAATCAAGTTCAGTATGGACGCTTCTTCTGGAAGAGAGCGAGAAGGGTCCAGTTGGGGGATGAGATGGTGAAATATGTAAAGTACGTGGTTGTGTTGCTGGAATAAGGAGGGCCTGGCAAGACGACAGCAGGTTCACGAGCCTGACAAGGGCACTAACTTGACGACGGTGCCCTGGACCATGGCCGCTCGAGCCACAGGGTGGCGCAGTAGCCTTGCCCAATTCTTGCCTGACGACTGCTTATCTAACCCCTCACCCCTGCCTTTCACAGGCCAAAGAGTGGTGCACGTGACGCCAGCTGGCGGTCTTATCAACATCCCTGAACCCCTGGAAGTGGCTGGTGTCGGTGGGATAATTCTGTAGCCTGGTGGATAACGTCACCAAGTGATGCGTATTCGGGAAGCGAAATATGGATGCCTTTGGGTTGAGAGTATGGAGTACCACAAAAGATGACGGCGATGACGAGGCAGCGAGTCTAGACCGGCTGTATTGGACGTACTTGATCCAGGTTTTATTGCTGTCATGTTTTAGGCAGCCGTTACAGGATTGAAGGGGTTTTCTTCGTTCCCGCCAGTCGAGTGTTGCACGGGGATGTTTGGCAGTGAGTTGATACCCAACATTTAAATGTGTGTTTGGTTGAGTGGGCGTATCCTTTGGGGAAAGAGTTTAAAGCTCTACTGAACAGTATAACATTGCATAAATAGGTAGTATATTACCTGCAGTAAGTTAGTGCCTAGGTACTGATCTTGATAGTCCTTGACTCACCTTGAAAGGAAGTGCGTGCATCCAAACTGCTTCTAAACTGCCTCCTTTGATATAATGCGCTCACACATTGCGGGTAGGAGCATCATACCTCCACAACCTATGCACAAACCCAACCGCAACGATGAAATATCAAAACTAGCAAGCACCAGGGTCCCCTCCCCTCCCCTCCCCTTCCCTACCAGCAAATACATAACTAGAACGCCAAGATCCCAGACAAATGCTCGCATCTCGAAATGGAATTGACGACGGGAGGGGAAGCGTCATGCGCATGGATCTTGTGCCACTGCTTATCAACGCGTGCAGTTACACCAAAGAACCAATATCAAGGCTTAGAACTGCGGGGCAACAAGCCACAGCTCCCTGCTGAGGTACAGTACCTAGGTAGGTACCTATCTTGAAGAGGATTGCGACCTAACGGTGCATGGAATATTCACAAACATGCATGGAATGAGAGTGCTAGAGTCGACTTCTTCTTGCTTTGGGATACAAGTTGACTACTGACCTAGGTACTAGATGATAAATGGAGGATACTAAGTGCCCTGGTTTCGTCAGTGAAAGAAGGCGCTGCATCGGGTGTGATCCATGGAAGCTTGGGTACATACATCTACTTACCTACCTAGGTAGGTAGCCCGTCATGAGCGCCTCACCTAGGTACCTACTGTCCAGTCTGCAACACCCACTAAAACGCGGCGCCCCCGCTCCTCGCACCAGCGCCCCCGCTGGGCGACTTACTGGCCCGCAGCCCGCTGGAAACCGCGGTGGAAAGCCACTAAAGCTACCCACTGAGAATCCATCCCGCCCCCCAGAATGGTGGAAGGCTCAACTGGCCCACAGCTCAGTGACCTCACGACCAACCGCTATAATGCCATCCTGCAACTCTGCTGCACAGACGACTCTCTCCTCGACAACAACCTGGCATCATACTTCCAGCCCTCGACTCGTCCCAAACGCTCTCTCACCAGCCTTCATCTTCTCCCCCTCCCTCCCCCACAGTCAACTGAATACATACATCCGTCATTGGTTCGACATCACATATCCGTTTCGACTCTCATTCTCCCGCAAACGCCTTCGTCACATGTAACCCTCGGCCATCCTTCTGTCGGATACGTGCCTCCAGCGCCGCCACCTCCACCTCCCGCTTCCACTATCACGACTCCACACATTGTCATTCGAAGCTGTCCTTGAGCCAACATCTGCCGCCTTCAGTTCTTTAACCCGAATGCCTCACTCTCCTGGCCCTAGGTCAGCTTCTAGTTAACCCACCTGTCATCCCACCGCGGTCTCTTGCCGCGGAGAGGCCGTCCTGGACTCCTCCGGCGAGTCCTCCCGCCCCGATCTCCCCGATCTCACCACCGCCGACCCAGACACGCTGCCGCATTCCCCATCCTATCTCAGCCCTGCTTTCTCTGCCCAACCCCACGCTCTTTCCTCAGCTTTCCCTCCAGGCACGCCCTTCGACGACGACAACGACGAAGACGAACAAGACAACTACCAAGACGAGACTCGAAACCAAGACCAGACAGGCAGCACGAATATAGGTTCTTCCGTTGCCAGCCCGGCCGAAATCACGAGTCACGCGCCGGCCCAGATCCTTGGACGACGTCAACGCTCCCCGGTATCCGAGCTGCTTCTGGGCCTCCAGCTCCAACCTGTTCCCGGACAGGACGAGGAATACGGCTTCTTCGACGACACCACTCACGAGCCACCTCACAAACGCAGGCGAGGTGACACCATGATGGGAGAGAGTGATACCCCCGATCCGCATAATGGCGCTGCTCTGGGGTACTCCAACGGCTCAAATTCAGCACAAGCCCAACGGACAGCATCTGCGGGAGTTGCTAATGGCCACAAGTCTGGAGCGGCTGTTAACGGCTCCATGAGGGATAAGGGTACTCCGCGACTACCCACCTACTTTGGCCATGACCGTGAAGAGGTGACCCGGCTATTGATCCAGGCCTTGTCAGACATGGGCTATCAAGCTGCTGCGGAGAATGTGTGTCATGAGAGTGGTTTTGAGCTGGAGAGCCCTATCGTGGCAGGTTTTAGGAGAGCCATATTGAGCGGCGATTGGGATTTGGCGGAGAAGTTGCTGTCCGAGGCCACACGCGAGGCTGAAGGTCCACGGGATGGGCTTGTCCTGGCCCCTGGCGCAAATACCAACGCAATGAGGTTCTGGCTTCGGCAGCAGAAATTCTTGGAGTTGTTAGAGCAGAGAAACACGAGCCGTGCTCTCATGGTTCTCCGGGATGAGTTGACACCTCTATCCCATGACACGGCAAAACTCCATTTCCTCTCCAGTCTGCTCATGTGTCATTCAGTCGTGGATCTCATGGCAAAGGCGGATTGGGATGGAGCCAACGGGGACTCAAGGAGACGCCTATTATCACAGTTATCAAGTAAGACAGTTTCCTCCCCGCCTTTATAGTATGGCACTAACCTCGCCATAGGATGCATCTCGCCATCTGTCATGTTACCAGAGAATCGTTTGGCTGTTCTCCTTGAACAGGTCAAGCAAAGTCAAATCGATACCTGTCTCTATCATACGGAGGCGTTGTCGCCGTCGTTGTACTCGGACCACTTTTGCGACCGTCGCGACTTTCCCACAGAGTTGGCTGTAGAACTAACAGACCTCGAGGGCGAGGTGTGGCAGGTTTTGTTTTCTCACGATGGAAGCATGATGGCGGCATGTGGCAGCAGCCAACAGGTTGTGCTATGGGATCCAACAACATTTTCGGTTCTGCGGGTACTGGGTGATCATGAAGGGAGCGTCGGCAACATATCCTTTAGCCCGGATGACTCCTTGATAGTCTGCTGCTCACGAGACGGGTACGCCCGGCTATGGAACGCAAGGGTAAGTCGGAGTATTCGGGAGCACCCTTGTGCGTCGCTCTGGCTCAATAACTGACTTGTTGCAGACTGGATCGCTTATCAAGAAACTACCCAAGTTCTCCGAGCCGGTCAGTGGTTGCGTATGGGCTCGTGATGGCCAATCCTTTATCCTTGGAACGCTGGAACACACCTGCGGCCTGCAAACCGTCAACGTGTACGACGAAGAAGTTCTTGACTGGGGAAAAAAGCACCGGGTCCAGGACATTTGTGGTTCGCCTGACGGCCGCTGGCTCGTGGCGGTCGATAACCTCCAGAAGATTCACGTTTACAACGCCCTGACGCGCGAGCTCGAGTTTGAGATGGAGCTTAAGATGCGGCCGACCTCGGTCAGCATCAGCCAAGACTCGCGGCATCTTCTCGTCAACAAAGCGGGAGGCGAGGCCCAGCTCATTGACCTCCTGACGCGCAACTCAGTTCAGAAGTTCTTTGGACATACGAGCGGCGAGTTCTTGATCCGTAGCTCCTTCGGCGGACCCAATGAGAGTTTCGTGTTGAGTGGCAGCGAGGATGGAAACATTCTCATCTGGCACAAGAACACGGGCGCTGCCATCGAGCGCTTGCAGGGTCATCACCCGCGATGTAATGCAGTGGCATGGAATCCGGTTGACCCCTTTATGCTAGCATCGTGTGGTGATGACGGCCGGATTAAAATGTGAGCGAACTCTCCCCTTCCCCCCTTCCCCCCTATCACAGAATACTAACAACTGGTGCGATGTAGCTGGTCCAACAAGGCCCGAAGTTTCTTGATTCGATCTCGGTACCGCCGTGAGCCCAACGGCTGGAGGAGCACGGAAGGCGAGGCCTGAACAGGCAAGCCTCCTTGTAATGAGTGCCGTATTCTTGGACATGACCACCGCGTCCTGTAGCCATGCTTGTTTGTTTTGTTTCTTTCTTTTTCCCTGCTGTTGAACAAGAGCGAGATTGGGCGCTGTTGGGCCATTAGAAGGATCGTGGATTGGGACGGATCGGGCATGTGAATGGAGGGATGGCCTGTTGGCCATGCGTGCTTGTTTGTTGTCATTGGTTTTTTTGTGTTAATTCTTTTCTCTTATTATTAGCAGGGAGACCTCCGGGGCTATCGTTCTCGGTATCTTTGACACGGCGTTTGAGCGATGGGGGCGCGGTTCATGGGCAGAGACGACTTGTGTTTCATGTCGTTATAGGTTGTCTTGTCTGTGGTTAGACTGGCTAGTATCGATCAAGCAGAGAAATCCCACTTCAACTAAGCGCCGTCACTTCTGGAACGCCATTCGTGGATAGATTAGGAGTGAAAGATGTAAGAGGCTGTGTTCCAACGAGGGGGGGCATGCAAACATGAACAGATGCGCCCTCAACTAGTTGCAGAACCTGGCAACGTTGACAAGAGCCGGGACTTTCAATCCTGCGAACCTAGTGTAATGCGAACTCCAGACAATACCACTACTGACCAGCCAGACTATGCTATCTCTTGACATTGCCTAGTCTGGCCAACTCCGACAAGGAAACAAACATCACCCTATCCGAAACCGGCGATTGATAACCAGCCCCCCAGGACGATGTGTATTTGAGATAGGCACGCCACATCACATTACGAATGCTATTCGGACGCAGCTCCGTCCACCCAAGACGAGGCTCTGGTTGGCTGGCTGGCAAAGAAAGGGAGAAGAGACAAGATGGAGTGGAGTGACATACCCATGGGGGTAAACATATCGTCCCGGCATATTGGACTGTCCTGCGCAACCAAGAGAAAAGCTGGCGATTTGAGTGACAATCGACCCACGCAGCGACTCGCGGTAAGGCCAGCACGGCCCCCCTTTTCGCGCTGTCAGTACTACATAGTTGGGACGACGTAGTATTGGCAATGGTGTTGGTGGGACGTCGGTGAAGGTCTTTCGAAAGGCACAGCCGCGTCTGGATCCAGGCTGAGGTTCCTCTGGTGGAGGTTCCTCGGGTCAGAGAGCTCAAACTAGCAGCCGCATACCAGTAGAGTTTGACCGGGTTGAACCCGTGGACGGCCCGCGGCCGACTCGGGTAGATGATGCTTTGTGGAGAGATCGTCGGAAAGTCTGACGATGGGGGAAATCTAGAAGCAACTCTGGAAGCGTCAGCTCGCCAAGAAGGAATATGCCGTTCCTGGTCCTTTGAGCCCGAGATAGTTCCCAGCCGGAGCTGTGGCGCGGAGACTTGAAAGCATATATTTGTCTAGGTGTTGGAGCTTTGTTGTACATCATTCAGAGCAGACACCCCCTACGTCGATAGGCAGCAAGCAGTAGTACCGAGTACGACAGAGCACAGCTGTTCGGAAGGAAAATCCGGCGATAGACCTACATACGTACAGTCCTGTGTAGAGCCTGTAAACTCTAGTACCTGCATGATCTGATACGATGACAGGACTAGGACTGGGACCGGGGCCGACGGGTCATGGTGAGATGAAGCACGGGAAGGCACGCCATTTGCACACGACAGAGATCCCATCCAGAATCCAGCTCGAACGTCAAAGGGATCTGGCTGCCCTAGTGGGGGTGGCTTGCCCAAGCACCGAGCCTTGTTGCTCAATGTATCCCGGTTGACGATGTGCATCGCATCGAATGGGCAAAGTCGTCCAAGAGAAGCGGTCAAGAAACTCTTGGCCGGGGTTGGCAATAACATAGTTCGATCAGCTCGGGGTGCCTCGGAGACATCGATGCGAGCGAGATACGTGCAACTTTGGGTCAGTGTGAGAATCGGCGATCAAGCGGGCCGTCGCCGCGATGGTTGTTGGCGGTTGAAGTGAGACAGACCCGCGCCAACTTCGGCGTCTGAAGTCGAAGACCTTGGAGAGCGTTTCTTCATAGGCTCCATACGTATCCATCTCGCACTTCCCCATGCAGGGGCACCAAGGAATTTCCTCTCGTGGTTATATCTCTCTCTATGTCACCGCTGGCATTCCGACATGTCTTGCACGTCCCTTGCGGCGGTGGTCGCGCCAAAAAGCATTCCCGAGAACTTGAACCATGGCAGCAGAGGGTCACTCCCGTGCATACGACATGCATGCTTTCATGCGGTGATGGTGAGTCTTGGTGATCGTGGATCAGTACAGGCGATGGTGGAGATGCGCTGCAATGCGAGAATTACGTGAGTGAACGGGGCCTGAACCAATGTCTCGGCGGGACTCATCGTCCCAGGGTCGTGGAGCCCATCGGCCCTCACCGGTTCGCAAATCAAGTGTTGTTGATGTGGCTTCGAATGCATTTCCGTGACATTCATCAACCCTCCATCAACGGGAACATGCGGAGAGACCTGCGAAGCGCAGCAGAGAAAAGCAAAGAGGAGCCCGGAGAAGTGGTGTTTTCTTTGTCCAGGGCGCGTATCTGTGCGATCCTCTCCCCGTGTCGCCACCGACAAGAGAGACAAGAAGCAAAAAAGGGATGCCGAGCAAGTGGTTGGCCATGGTCCACAGAAGACCCGAAGGAGGCATCGACTTGAGGGCTGCGCAGTTTTCCTCCAGAGGGGAACCCGTATTTTGTCGGCTCGTTCCATGGCTCGGAATGATTTGAACAGAGGAGACAAAGAGTATCAGCACCTCAGCTGGGGCATTGCCTCGGAGTTTCACTATCCACCATGCCAAAGTCGTAGTAGTAAAGGGAGGAGTACCGTGTAGTAGCGCCAAAGTGTGGGGAAGACGAGGACCAGGACGATGGAGTAAAGAGAATGGCGATGTCCCAAGTTTACGACGCTTGTTGGTTGGGCTTTGGTGTCGCTGCATCCTCTCAATTTTGGAGATGGATCCTTTGAGCGCCAATAAGCCACATCGGACCTCAGGTCGCCTGGCTGTCTTCGCCCCTGACGCTAGAGCCCCATCGACCGAGGAGAGAGGACCGGCAGATGCACAAGGCGCGACTTGTTGGTGCTTCGAGAGGCGTTTGGGGAGGACCAAAAGGCCGAGCTCAAGTCCGCCGCTGATGTCCTAGGTTAAGTTGCGAGCCAGCGGCCGCCTGAACTCGGGCCTGATGACGATCGAGGGCACAATGCCGCCCAAGGGTCGATAGAGGAGGAGGCCCTTGCTGAGTCGAATCCCTGGTCCTTGGGATGCAGGGAGCCCCGGGCTGGTGTTACCCGTGGCTGAGTTGAAGGATGAGGGTCACGATGAACGGTGGAGGAGAGGACGGATGGGGCTCCATCCTGGGAGTGTCTCCCGCCCATGCATGAAATGAGGAGAAGCTCGTTGTAAATGCCAAACACCTACGTACAAGTAGTAGTCCCTGGTGACCAGTGAGAGAGCCGGCAAGTGGTAGAATATGTAACTGCATCTGGAAGGGGATGCAGCAGGGCAGACTTTCGATGTTACCTCGAAATTTAAAAAAAATCCCCGACCCCTTCGCCATCTGCCACTTGGCGAGTCTAATTCGAGGGGAAGGACCCATCAGCTTGAAGCGAGCGAAACAATGAATCCCTTACCCGTGGATAGGGGTTGTTGGCACTGCTTGCGAAGTGTCGGAATGGCGGGAAGGGAGCCAAAGAGTAATGATCGTCGGGGCGGGTGAGCCGCTTCTGTTAGTGGATTTTGATGAGGGCGATCGACCCTGAACAGAGCGAGGGTTGACGACATGCGGAGTTGAGGGGTCAAAGTTGTCGACCAGGGTCAAAGGGGAAAAAAAAAGCAAAAACACAAACAAAGAGGAGAAACACTCAGAATACCTAGCCCACATAACCGCTGGTGCCATCTTCACAGCTGTTCGTGCTTGGGTGCGCGGCGCTCTGTGCATTGGAGAGCTGTACGGGATGGGCCGTCGCGCCAAGACGTTGGAGGGTGGTGAGTGAGATCATTTCTTTTTGCTGTGCGCTGCTTCTTTTCGCCTGTGGCTGACTTTGGGTTGGGTTGAGACAAATGCGCTCTTGTGTCTTGAATCTACTTCGTCGTAGCTCCCTTGATGGAGAAGGGTCTCGCGAGTGCGAAATGGCGCGTTTGTTGACGACTGGCTCTCCCTAACCACGAGGATTGCCGTCGTCAGTAGCAGAGACTGGTGGCCGATGTTCTTTGTTGTTGTTTGTCGGAATTGGGACCAGGGGGGTATCGTCATCGGAGTCGATCCAAGTCCATGTTGCTCGGCCCACCACATGCGCCTACGTCTCCCAGGACATGGAGAGTGAGGGCTCGAGGCCATTATCTTGCAGGTCATACGGAGTGGCGCGCCCAATGGCTTCTCGCACGCGTCCCCTGGGCGTCCGTGTTTCCCCACTAGAGGCACGAGGATCGAAGGTATGAGCATGGGGCACGGCCGTGGGGACGGTCGAGGACAGGGTCGTCAGTTGCGTTGGGAGCTGCAGGGTTGTCGGCGCCGTTGGGTTCGTCCAGGAGGGCTGTCAAGTTGACCTTTGAAACCTGTGCACCAGCGGTCAAGAGCAACATGAGACGAAACAGCACGGGTCCGCGGAGACTAAAGGGCGAGTTTCCAGAAACGACGATCGAGGGGCGACCATCAACGGCGGTGACCTGTTCGCTCGGCGGGTTCGGTGGCGAAAACGACGACCCGTTGATGAAGAAGCGGGTACTTTTTCTTTTTTCGTTCTTTTTTTTTTTTTCGTCTCTCGAGGGTTTGTTGGAGGAGCAAGAGATTTTGGAGGGACGGCATGGGAGGAAGTCCATCTAATGCGGTCTGCAGGCACAATCCTGTTAGGACGGCGCGATCCTGAGTCGTGTTCCCTGCAGGCAAGAGCGGTCTCCCCACTAGAACTTCGCGCCTACCTGCTGAATTATTTACGGGTACGTACGAAGTAGGAGGTGTTGAGGTGCTTGCCTCCAGTCCAGTGCCATGAGATCCATACCAGGAACTCCTATAACACCTCCGATATATCGCACAATGCCTATCAATGGGCCATGCGGTATCAGCTGACGTTGGATCCTTCTATTTATGAATAGATCCAGATATTGCCAGAACTTGCTTAGAACCAGGGAAGTATCTCTCAGAATTCCTAGATCGATGCTCGCTTTAATGCTTTTAGTGAGCACGTGGGAATCGGACTCTAGTCCTGCACGCACGCGCTCAGGGCAACTCGTCTGCATTGCATTGTGCTGCGCACTGTTGTTCAGCTCGACACCAGCAGTGTTATCAGCCAATGTCGACAGATACTACGGATATATACTGCTACCTACCTATCTGACTCCGTAGAGGTAATGTTGGCCTTTGAACGGAAATCTCGACAGGGTGTGGGTGATGGTCTGTTAGTACCTACGAAGTATGTCCTCGGTTGGTACCGTCCATCCCCTCCCGTCGTCCCTTTCAACGTTCCATTCCTGCCCGCTTCGACAAGTCGCAATTTCGCCTTGTCGTGGAGGCAAGTCGTACCTACCTTAGCACCTGCCTTAGCACCTCATGTCCCGTCCTATCCTCCCGTAGTCAGAGGCAGGAACCTGGTAGGCCTACCCCCCCCTCCTCCCACCACCCTGGATAGCTCGGTGGATCCTACCCTCTCCCAGTCCCAAACCTCGTGCCAGCCTGGTCTCCTCCAATGAGCCAATGACTCCAAATC